>PVJA010009429.1:0-60756 GCA_004027025.1 Myocastor coypus
CGTAGTGGCACACGCCTGTAATCCCAGCACTTGGGAGGCTGAGGCAGGAGGATCGCTGTGAGTTCGAGACCAGCCTGGGCTACAAAAGTGAGCTCAAGGCCAGCCTGAAATTCACAGTAAGACCCTGTCTCAAAAAGCCAAAAATAAATAAATAAATAAATAAAGCTTCCCTTACACTCATTACCTAAAGCAACCACTAATCCATATTTATCTGTTCTCCCAAGAAAACTTCGGTATATCATAATTCAGTTCCAGATATGTCTTAAAATACAAGTTGGGGAATTGACTCCAAAGTAAAAAAATAACTAACATACTTTCTTTTTATTTCAACCAGTTCCCTCTAAACACATTTATACTGACTCTATTTTCTCAGAATGTTCTAAAAGTGAAAACTAGTCTTAAATTAGGCTTTGCTGGTCTTATTATTTTTAGGACTTTCCTTTAAGAGCCTGAGTAATACCGTGCAGAGACTGGCTAATTCTAGAGCTGAATGTCTGATTTCTGGTCTGTTAGTGTGACCTGGGCAAGTTACTTTTTTCTTAATTTTCTTACAGGTAAGATGGGGCCAGGAAAAACAGTTCCCTGACAAAATTGGTATAACAACTAAATTAATTATTTGACTGGATATCCTTAGGAGGGTCCTGGTACATGGTAACCATGTCATTGAAGTTAGCACCTACCCTACTACAGTGGGCTCAGTATTTCAGGACAAAATAATCAGAACTACAGAGGATTTCACCTGCATCTGAAAATTGTGCTATTAGCTATAATTATAAGAAAGAAGAAGTTTTTTATGTTAAAGAATCAACATTCGCTTACATGATACCGCAGCTAGAAATAGTTTGCTTCTATAGATAGAAACTATGGGAAATATATTTTCACAAATTAAGCTCCTACTGGAAGGAGCTAAGTCAAAACAATGCCACTCAATTCTTCAACTTCATGAAAGTAGTGTCCCCAAATATACTAATATTCTGTCAGCAAAAATCATCCCTAATGCTCTATCATTTGCAGATCCTATTACATCCTTTCTGAATATGTTTGAATCTCCTTATGTGACAAAATGACTCACCGGCCCGCAGATGTTTATTGTCTCAGCCTCGACTTTTGAAGTTATCTGTTTATTTCATTTCAAGTGTTTTCACTGGCGCCAGGACCCATGTTATAACTGATAATAAGTACTTTTGAGAGAGAAGATTTTGAAAGCAAGAGGTGGGAAACAACCAGGTGAAATGCAGATCTAGGCTCAGGCAGATAAAACTTTTAAAAAGAAAACATAAAAAAATTAGGAAAAACAAAAACAAAACGAAACTTCCTTACCACCATCTGTTTGTATATTCCTTAGAAGACCGTCTTGTCCCTAAGTGTATTTGGTGCACAGATGCATAAATATTTGTCTTCTGTCGTCGCCAGTCCTGGTATGTTCTTCACCATTTTGATTTTTGACATTCTAATGTACAAAGTGATAGAATGGCACACGAATGACTACGCATAGGAATAACAAGAATATTAGCTCACAGATTAAAAGTAGTTTGTATGTCAATGCCATCCACCAAGAACACAGATCGCTCTAATGCAGTTGCTTTAGAAAGGCTTCTCAGTTCCTGTTAATTAAAAATCTATGTTCGATGGTGCTAGAAATTTCTTAAAATAGAATTGAGATATAGTGGCTTTGATTGTCATTGTCGAATCATAACTAAGTTACTATGTATCCTATCTTTTGAAAGCAGTAATAGTACCCTGTTAAGTTTGCTGGATCACATGAACTTGAATATCCTTTATAGTTATTCAACAGTCTAAGATACTTGAAAATTATAATAGCCGTGGGCTTCATATATTTACTTGTAAATATCTAGTGGACCTTGTTCCTCATTTGAGAAATCTAAAGTTTTTTCTATTTCCTCATTGATCAACTCCTTGATTGTTGTTTAATATTTCCTGCTTCCAGTGCTAGGCATTTGCTTCTATAGAGATATGTGGATACGGAAGGCGACAGAGAAATAAGGACCTGGGTGGTGGGCTTTTGGTATGAAAAC
Organism: Myocastor coypus; assembly: GCA_004027025.1. NCBI lineage: Eukaryota > Metazoa > Chordata > Mammalia > Rodentia > Myocastoridae > Myocastor > Myocastor coypus. The sequence goes on from PVJA010009429.1 coordinate 2,037, forward strand.
TGACATGACATGAAAATTCATAGCCTAATAGCAAGTGTAGTAAAGATGAATGAACGTGAAGAAGCAACCCATACATTGTTCAGATTAATTTACTCTGAGCTCTTTCCTGGCAAAAGTACCCAAATCTCCCAAATATTGCTGCTTTGCCTACGAGGGGAGGAGCTGTCCAGCAGCAGGATCCGGTGGACAGCTGGACCGGTCATGTTTCAGTGCCCAGTTGGCTCAGGAAAGCGAGGGGCCTCCGAGGGATGTAAAATTCCACTGTGATTTTGGAGAAGATGAGATTGTGGCCGTGAATTTCTGGCTCGACTTCTCTTTACCGGGTTGCTGCCTGCTTTCCTGTCCCTGTGACTAACCATAGTCAAGGTCAGAATGCTGCGATACAAGTCACTGCCTCCTCAAGTCCCTTGAAAGGTGACAGTGAACCTGAAGAACAAAGAAAATATTCATCACGTAACTTTCTTTAGAATTTCGTGGGCTCGAATCGATGAAATATGTGTAGCTTCTCTGACAATTATCGCAGCTTGAGTTCAGAACCGCATTAAGCTGAGTCACAGGTTTTCCGGTCCCTTGCTTTTCCTCATGGTTCTGCTGCTGATTTTCTCCGCCTGTCCATCTCTCACAAAGGTCTTCTTGTCAGGATTGGCTGAAACATCTCAGGTGTTGAGATCTAAGCAACTAACTTGGATTTAATATTTTAGAAACCATTCCAGATCCCCAGACAGGTTGAAGCTGATAGTTGCTGCTCTGTGTAGTCTATCTGCTGTATCACCCTACAGTGCATTCAGCCATGGAATCAGTCAGCAGCCCTGCTGAGCTCCAAAGGCCCTAGTTGGCTTATTCACTGCGAAGCCCAATAAGGAGCATGGTTTTGCTCACATGGGTGTGGAATGGTCTGAGTATCTCCAACAAAACACACAGTGAGACACTTTCCATTCTGAGACACACAAGAGAACACTTCACATTTTGCTCTGAAAGTAGGTCAGGGCCCATGTAGTGAAAATATAAGAAGCTGCACTGACACCCTCCTTATTCTATTTTTCTCTAGATGATTTGCTTAGATTACCTTAAATTGGAGCACACACAGGATTCTTTAGGTTTGTTCTGTCATCCAAAAATCAAACACATTTGGAACAAATAAGGGCCCCACTATTTTTATCCTTTACTTTTACCTGAATGTTTACTTAACATTAAAAATAACTTAGAGAAGCCAAATTCTATCTTTGAAGCCCTGGAAGTGGAAATAAATCTATTTGCGTCAGGAAATCAGAAAGGAAATATTTTTCCCAGTTATTTTCTTTCCTAAACTCCTAGAGAGTGAAAAAAATGCTCCGTGACCAGGTTAAATACACAGAGAGGGTGATAAGGGCATAGAAATAATATTTATTTCAAAAGCAAATGCAATATTTATGCCTAGAAGAGATCCCATTTCCTCTTCATTTGATTCAAGCAATATGCAGGTGATTAACTGTCCTCCTTATGAAACAGGAAGACTTATTTTTGCTGTGTTCATTCTATAGGTGGCCCTGCACGTGGTGCTGCCTACGTGGCGCTTCTTTTTGTGGAGCACGGGATCAGACCTGGTTGTGACGCTCTAAGTCATTCAATTTCTTAACAAAAAGCAAGTGTGTCACCACTGCTCTTAGGTGTACCGACACCTTTTGGCTGAACACGCACACTAATAATTGCTTTTAGAATAATTTCTAGTTGGTACAGCATATATTTGAGGATCATAAATAAATATAACTAAGATGCGGAAATTGCAAATTAGAGAATGAGGAAAGGCAGAACGGAAACCGAGTGTTCTTAAATTGGGTACATAAAATGCATTGTTTTCTAAAAACTGAAAGGCTTTCTACATTTGGAATTCATTTGGCTTCAAATATTTTTATCCTCAAACACTCTGTTTTATTCTTAAGCTGCTAGTTCTCCCTGTAAGGAACTGTGCACTGTATTCTCCGCAGTTCTCTACCTGAGCCATTAATCTCTCGTGTGAAGCTGTCAAAATCTTTTATGAAAATCGAAATGTACTATAGCCACTTTTCTTATCTTCCATGGTGCATTATTCTCAAGCAGCCCAGCAAGTTAGTTAAGCACAGACTGCCTTGTAAATGCCATGTTGGGAATGCAGCCCCACTTTCCTCAGCCTTACTCTGCTGCCCGGACTTCACAGTGGATTTTGCAATCAACACCAAACACAAAGGTCTATTGTCTCTGGCTTTGCTCTCTCTTGAGCTCCGCCTTATTTCAAAACTTGCTTCTAATTTAAAAGGACTCCACGGAACGCATACTATTTATACAGATGGGTCCCTTTTCTCTATCTCTAATTGGCCTCTCTAATTGCGAGCCCTTGAAATCTGTGATCATATATTTTGCTTTGTTTTCCTTAATCATTAATGCATCAAATCCGTGTTTTCAGGATTTCTGATCAGTATGGTACAATTCTTAAAGGCCTAGCTCCTCTTGTCATGTACTTAGTAGAAAAGGAAAAAAAAAAAAAAAAAAAAAAAGATTCCTTGTAAAATAAATACAGAAATTTCTGGAAAGCTAATCGATTTTGAAATGGCATTTTATTGAGTTATGCATAAGTGAGTGGATTAAATTTCCTTTGAAAATCACATTGGTCCAAAACGAAACAATTTCTGGCAATGAGTGCTTTTCATTTTGCCAAATACCAAATTGTCTTACACATAATGAGAAACATTTGTCTTTCATCTTTAGCAATGGCTGGAAGTCATCATTATCTAACAGATGTGCAGTGACCCTGCTGCAGTGAGCTGGTCATCGCAACAAGCCATTAATGGGCAGGCAGCTATACTAGGCACATCACCCATATTACCGCTAATTAAGCTCCACTTTTGTATCTAAACAGGAAAAACAAGGTGAAACTGAGAAACACCTTTCTAATCTTACTGATAAATAGCAGTACAATGAAATGAGTGCAAGGTCATTATTTTGAGATAGCCTTAGCCAATTTCCATTTCAATTCTCCCAGCAATTATGTCTGAATTCTATGGATATGCATTAGGAAATTAAAAGGCATATGAAATAATCCCTTATTTTCAATATGATTGCAATCTAAATGGGAAGACAAACTATTTGCCTGATAATTACCATGATATACGCAATGAAAATATCATGAGATGCAGTTGTTTAAAGGAATTCCCAAAGAACAGCATACATCGTTGCAGTAGAATTATGAAGGAGATAGGGCTCTTCTTGGACAAGAATGCCTTAGACAGAAAGAGGCGGGGAAGAGCTTCAACGGCCTCTCCAGGAATGACTGAGGGAAGAACAGAAAAATGCATAGCCAGAAAGTAAAGGTGTGCAGTAACATTGATCGGAGTTAGTGACTGCAAGTGTAAAGAAAGCGTAGAATAAAATGTGTGAATATCCACCAAGCAGAGATAGGAAGACTTACACTCGGGGAGACAAGCATGCAGCCACCAGAAGGACGGGGGCCCTGAACAAAATGATGGCTGTCTTTTGCTTCACCCATTCCTCAGGCTGATATCAGGTCTAGGCCAAATGAGCCAAACCTTTTTGGGTTGTCCAGAGAAGAGCCAAAGACAGCACCTTCTAGCTCTACCTGCAGATCTCTGGGAACAGTTCTGCCCATGCATTCAGGAACTTTCTAACTGACAGGACATGTGCAGTCCCCAAGCCAGTTTGTCATGACCCAGCTTCCTATCTCAGGAGAATTGAAAAGCAGGGATTGTTCTAAATGTTCTCTCTATATTAATTAATTAATTAATTAATTAATTAATTAATCTATCCACTGAATTATTATTTTCACCAAAGAGTTATTAATCTTGCTGCTTATTTTCAGGATTACCCTTTACTTAATGTATTGTGTTGGAAATGTATGGCTTCCAAAGTTTAATTTCCAGAATAATAATACCTATTAGGTAAATAGATTACAGGAAGAAATTGACAGAGGTAGTGACATGTAGAGAGGTTGTAAAGCCTCAGGCATCACGTGAAGGAATCATACGTTCTCACCACCCAAGTGGAGTTGAAGCGCAGAGCCTTAAAACAGGCAGAACACGAGGATAGAAGTAAGTACGGTTGTTTTAGTCAGAAGTCACTATAGCCTAGATTTGTCTGGCAACAAAGCAAATTCAAAGTGCAGGAAGATAAGAAAGTCACAGTCAAGGTACAATTATTAGCTGTGAATGATGAGGCATCGATCACATGGCAAGAGTGGATGGGTCACCCACAAAGTTGAAGTCGGACACTTGAAAAACTGCAAGGGCTACTTAAGGCTAGGAAAATTAGAGATCTTGGTTTGAGAGCATGGATGATAATTATTTTCCTTTAATGTGTTGCATTTGAGCTACAAGTATTATCACCAGGAAGAGATAGCCAAATAGTAATTATAAGTTCAGTTCTTAGGAAAGGACTTCAGTACTTGAAAATTATGTGCAGTAGACATAATTAAGTCAATGTGTTGGAGCTCAGGGAGAGAGAGGTCTCCAAAATAAAATCTTGCAGGTCTACCTCACATAGTTTGTGTTGAATATAGTAAGGAATGTATTTTAACACAAACTTAAAGAGGGTTTTGAAAAGGTGGGTCTGGTTTTGGATATAATATTATAAAAAATATCAGACAGCAAGACTGAAACATCAGCTGGGAGATAATGCTCAGTATTGTTATGGAGACAAGATTAGTAATTAGTAGAGCGGGGGTGATGCTAAACGGAACATATGGTAGGGGAGCTTATGGTATGGAGGGAACCTGAACAGAAAACTACTTTCATCAGTGTTCACATCTCCCCTTCTTATAGGAAGTAGGGTCATGTAAAATGGAAACTTCACATAGCTTTCCAATCTTCCTTTGTGATCTCGTTGCAATGTAATATGTCTACATTTGTTTCCTTCCGTTTACTACTTGTATATAGAGACCTTTATTTGTAGATAAAACTGAACAATTAGATGATTTGCATGGTTCGTGGTCTTTGGAACTATAGATCATCAACCTCTTATTTGTTTGTTGTTGATTTGGCAAGCATCATTTAATTGCTGACAATTTTCTTTTAAAATATTTAGTGGAAGTGTATCCTCAGCCAACCAATATTCTAAAGCTTTTTTAGAGTCAAATCAATATTTCTGTTCTCGAAATAATGTAATTAATGGATCCTTTATTTCCATTTCCTTTAGTTGGTTGGATAATTTTAAATGTATGGAAGCAAGTCAGCAACTGACAACATTTATTACTCACTCAGTACCTGAGGAAAAATAACGATTAGATTTCTCTTCATTTCATTTTTAGATAGTACATGTGAAGAGCTGCTTTCAAAGATTTACACCATGTACAGCACAAGCTGTGTTCTTGCTTCTTGTTGACAACTGAAAGGGATTCTTTCTGTCTAGAAATCCTAAGTATATTTGGAGAACAAAGCCTAACCACAGAAAGGAGAAAGTGTCTTCAAGGAAAAATAATTTTTTATAGCAAACTGATTGTCTCTATTATTGATTGGCCTGAATCTACTTTCTAACTTTATTGATAGTCCATGAACAAAATTTATAAACTCAGGCATTCGAAAAATGAGTGGCACTGTATGAATATTGGCTGTGTATCATCTTAAACAATATGACAGGCTTTTTAAAAGTCTTGCCGACCTCAGTGGTGACCAGGATAATTCACACGCACAATAGCCTCAGAATTCATGAATATTAAACTGTGCATGAGGAAAGTGTCGGAATAATTATGAACACTTTCAATGATTCTTGCTTTTCTGACTTTCAAATGGAAACGGGAAGAAGCGAGACAATAAAAAGAATTGATGCAATCACATTCCAGAAAACACCACGTGCGGTCACACCATCAGTTCTAATAAGAGATGATACAATCCTGCAGCCAGCAGCCACACACAAGGATAATAAAATAACAATTGTCATCGGCATTCCATCATTTATCTTACAGGTGTACTTCATGATATATTAGGTACTGTTCCCATATGCAAAAGTAAAGGAAAATTCACTGTCATTGCTAAATCTTCATCAGCTGCATCTCAAGGGCAGAGAGAGCTCAGAATAACAAACGGGACAGTGGCAAGGTTGGGATATGAACTCAGTTGCCAGTGAATCCCTGTTCCAGGCCCTTCCTGCCGTATTTTCCTTAATATCTCACCATCACAGTTTTCCTCGCATTTGCCTCATGCTGAGTTATCTATCTGGGGGACCATGCCTATGTGTGATGCATGTGTAGTGGCATAGGTAGAGGGACAGAAAAAAAAAAAAAAGTACAAAAGTAGAAAGTAGTTCTCTTGATTTTAGCAAATGAATTCTTTCATGTTGAATTTTTCCTGTCCTGACTTACAAATAAAAATGGCAATGAATTCAGGCCTCTGGATTCTCATACTTAGGGGATGGTACCCTCCCTGAAGGCAGACAGCCCTGACCCTATGAGCTCCTATAGATCAAATGCAGATGGTATGGATTCACTGCTACTCTTACTGATTATCTAAATTCCACGGTGGACATGAAGGCAATGCACGGCCCATCTTCTTCAAGGAACCTTAATCACCATGGGCGGTGTGCCATAGAACGGAATTCTGCCTTAGCCTCCAAAGAACAGCTAGTCCTAGTTTCATGCTTTGTACTTCACATTCACTGCTCAAGAAGCAGCGACAGCGGAAGTAGGCACTGTAGCAATTGCTAAGAAGAGTTGTAGGTCAGATGTGACTCTGGCCACGACACACACATCTTTGCTTGTCATTTTCTCTTGTGGCTGATAGCAGGAGATTTAGTTTTCATGGAACCTTTCCCCTATAAGTCCAGTTAGCTATGAGGCTGCTGAGGAGAGAGAGGGCTTATCAGCACATCGCGTGACTGCCTGGAGGCTCATGCTCACACATTGTCTGTGGAGAACACTTGCTCTGCTTCAAGAAGGAAGATGTGCTGTCACAATGAACAAACTCAGCTGCTTTTCATTGGATTTGAAGTATAAAAAGATTTTTCAGGACATAGTACTAGCACTGATTAATCGATTAGTTAGAAAAATCTGATGGTACTCCATATATATATATATATATATATATATACATATATATATATGTATATATTCCATGCATATAAATATCAGTTCCATATATATATATATATATATATATATATGGAGTAGATATTTATATGCATGAAATTCATTATAGTTAAACATATATTTGATGTGTCAGGTTGCTTACCACGTTCTTCACTGGGAGTGAATTTATTCCTGAAGTTAAAGGAGTTACAGAGTCACATAAAGGGATTGTGTTCCTCTACCAAGAGCTGAATAATAACTCGCTGAATATATTCCTCATGGAGTAAGTCATCGTTCACCATGATTATTTATGACCAACATCAGAAATACAGTCTAGTTTACTAAAAGGCATTGTTAAATTAACAATGATGAAAGAACCATCTTTTACGGAACCAAATGTAAGCTGTTCCCACTGGTAGCCCCCAGATGGAGCCAAGGTCGTCAGATACATGGAGCCACCCTGCTGCTCCTGAGCTACACCCAGTGCTTTAAAACTAACGTTTCCACCTGTTCTTCTGAAAACATTTACTGCCAAAGTGGCAGGTTGTCCCGGGTTAAAGGAACATATCATAAAAAATAATAAGATATAAGTAACCTGATACTAGATTTGTAAAGTTTTATCAAAGTCAAGGAAAAAAAATAAAAATTAGTGTTGCTATGGTTGATAGTTGCAGAAGCCCACAATGGCTAAGCAATTTCTGTCAGCGGGCATCATCCCGATTTGTTGGGACTATTCCCATTTTACCCTCTATGAATTCATAAGCTACTGTAAGTACCCTTGTTGTAAGGTCTATGTATAGAGAACGCGGGGCTCTGGGGAACACAGCCTACTATACAGAACTGAAGCTTTCAGAGCTACGTCTTATTCCGCCAGCAACAGTTATTCAGTAGTTGAACCTGGACATGAGTGCCCCTCTCAGTGCCGTAGGTAGCTTGCTTGGGCTATGAAGAAAGGTCACTTCAAACTGTATTTCTACGTTCATGCAAACCAATAAAAATAATGATATTTTCTTAGTGCAAGAATATTCAGACCATTTGGTATCCTAATGTTCATGAGGATGATAACAGAGAAAAATAACACACACACAAATCCTGCTACTTTTTGTCTCTGAACATGAAGTACTAAATTAATTTTCCAGAATTAGTCTTCCATGGGGGGGGGGTGACGCCAAAATAAAAGTCACGCCTATAATCCAGCACATACTCCAGGAAATCTCATTTTAGACATCCTGGGGTTTTTCAATGTTCAGTTCACAGAACAAAAGAAAATAAATGTTAGCAGTTCTGGCAGCAAGGGCAAACCCTGTATCACCAGCATTTGCTGCGTACTGAAAATCTAAAACTCTAAATTCCAACTTTTTAAGCCCTAAAATAACTTCAAACCTATTCCAGGAAGAACATTAGCTCACTCAGTATAAAAGGATTGGGGCCAAATTGATACACAGATTGGTAGTGTTATGGATAAATGCACATCAGGATAGTGATTAGCTATCAGAGAATAAAATACTGCAAGGCTTTATCTATGCCTGAGTAGTAGACAGCTTTCTTAGCATGTGGAAAGTGCTGGGGTCAGCCCTGAGAGCTGCAGTCACAAAGAAGACGGGACTGAAAGCAAATACAGAATGCTTGAAGATAAAAAACAAGAGTACACTTACGTTTCTTCGGTTGAGAGAATTAAAGAACAGATGCATGAATTTCTTTTAAAAGATTACCACTGTATAGAGCCAGAATGGTTTTCAATATGCACTCTTAAATAATAATCACATTAAGTATTAGTTGGGTTTGACGCAAACTCAGCACAACTACCAATCTCATTGGTACTGTAAAATTGATTGGAGGTCTATAAACAGATCCAAGGTCTATATGAATAAAAATATATTGCTAACAATCAAAAAGGATAAACAAAGTACGGTGACTGACTACGCCAACACAAGAGGCATTCAGGAAACAAGAGGATGTGTATCTCTGCATTCAGAAAACATGCAGAATATCCTGACCACTGTTCTACTCTCTTTAACCACATTCATGGTCCTGTACTTCTATTTTGATGACACAGTTTCTTGTTGAGTACCATGAAATAATTTCCTAGATGCCCCAGAATCAAGTCCAAAGCTATCATGGTGAAATTAAACACATTCTACAGTCTGACTCCCAGCACTGTTCCCGACTTTTTCCCCTAAACCTTCCAATATGACCTTTGCATAATAGGCATTTTGGTCTCTTTCTCTTTCCTGAATAGTTACTAGGCAGAGCCATTAATGACAGATTTTTCTGAAATGTCCTCATTGTATTTACCACATTTTAGAGTTTCATTTATCCTTTAATGTCTGTGTCAGATTCTCTCTTTAAAGTCCTTTCTTATCATCCCACACGAATAGAGTTTCTGCTAACATAGGTACAATTAGTGTAGGTCACAGGGGACCTTTTTAAAAAAAACTTGCTTTCCCCACGTGCATGGAATATAGCACCAAGCAACAGCATTTTCATGAGAAGAAGGTGGGATGAAATGTGATGCCTGCGGCTTCGCTTTCTATTACATTGACCCCTCAGGGATGAATTTTCTTTTGCACGCACCTCTTCCAGTTTTCTAACAGCTTTCCACCAATTAGAAGGGAATAGATTTCAAAATGTGTATCCGTCCTCATCAGTGTGTAGAGCAGACATTTGTTGTTTAAGCCTAAGTTGTCCCTGGAAGTCCAACTCTTGTCTCTTCATAAAAGAATCCAGATAAAAAACAGAAAGAAAGGAGTAAGTGGGAAAGGTGAGAGGAGACTTTCTTAGGCATTATACTGCCCCTAAGAATGGCACTGGAAATATCACCTGTTTATCATTTTCAATGTTCTGTTGAGGAAGGTACTTCCTCTGTCTAAGGAATTTCAGGGGCAGACATTTTCATAATGTTGTCATTCCTTTCAGTCCTATTGTATGGTAGGATTTTTCACATTTTCTATCTAATTCTTTTTTTTGTTTCTTTTCTTTTCATTTGTCTTTTTTTAATGTATTTGGTACGGAGTCTCACTATACTGCTGGAACTCACAGCAATTGTCCTGCCCTGGGGTTACAGTCATCAGCTCAGTATGGCCCAACGGCAGGGCTGGGACAAAGGAATCGAAACCTGGTCCCTGTGCTTGCCAAAACAGGCACTTAGACCACTGAGCTACCCCTCTGGCCCCCTATATTCAATTCTTAATACGTGGTCTTAAATAATTTTAGGTGCCAAGAATTTATTGCTCAGGTTGCTGTCATGAATTAAAGTATCATAACTATTTTACCATACTTTATTTTCTCAACAAAAGTTGAGCAAATTCCCAAACAGCTGTAGTTTTTTACCTGACAATTGGCGAAGTGACACTTTCACACTTACAGAAATATTTTCCCCGCTCTGATCTGTGGACAAGTTGATAAATAATGAATAAAAGAGTCAAAGAGCATGAGCAATACATGACTGCTTAGTCTAGATTATATTATGTCACATACTTTCTAAACCAGATGTGGCAAAAATTGATATTTAAATGAAAATAACAAATTTGCATAAACATTTTTCTATCTCCCAACTCTTAAACACTTTCATAGGTATCAAGAAGGGAAACAGATCTCCACTTGGAAAATTTGTAAAAATGGCATCAATTTCCTCTGTGTCACTGGATCAACTGGCGTCTTAAAAAAATTGCCCTGACAGTTTATTTATAGGATACCTTTCATTTTTACATAAATGTTAAAGAAAATCTCACATTTTTCTCTCAAATCAGTCAGCGACATTTACTGACAACCTTTCATGTAAGTAAAACGTCTCATATTTGCCCCAGAAAGATTCTTTAGAGCTTGATTCTTAAAGCTTCTCCTAACTTCTACAACACAAAGCTCTTATGTTTTATATTTTCGCAGGGTTATAATGAAGCATTTCTTTTTCTTTCGTTTTCTTTTTTTTTTTTTTTTTTTTTTGGCCTGCTCAGCCTGCCCTGGGCGTGGGAGTTGGATTGGCACAGCATGTGGTGCCAGGGATGGAACCGCTATCCCTGAAGTTGTCTAAGCTTGCCTAAGCAGACGTTTTAGAGCACAGAGCCATCTCACTGGCCCAGCATTTCTTAATAAAATAGATCACTATAAAAGAAAGGTTATTGTTAGACATATTTTTACTTGATAAAGAGAAACTATAGGCAGTTTTATAATATCTAGGAAATTATCATGGCAAAAAATGAACTGGTAAGTTTCCTTTATTTCTTATTGATAGTGAAACTTTAATGGCCAGGCAGATTTTCACATTAATGACTTTAATGTTATTACTTTTTCCTTCTTGCACCCAACCCTAAAATATGTCCTGCAATCCCATGAACATTTGTGGATCATTAGGAGGCTCATGTGAACCTGCAGGACCAAACGTGGTTTCTCTATTAGAGAAACCTGCTGTCCTGGGAGTCAGAAATAAGCAAGATCGAATTTCCATTAGTTTCGTTGCCTAGGTCATAGCAGTAAATTCAACGCAGTCAGCTCTTATAACGGTTTCTTTTATTAAAACAAACTATGTTTTGTAGAAATGCAGAGACAGCCCTAGTTAGAATAAAAAAAAAATTCTTAAACTCTAGAAAACAAAATAAAATCATGCGTGTTTTTTCCTCAGGCATCATTTAGCATAATGTGACCCTCACGGCTTCTGTAAGTTGGTGAGTTTTAACGTTTTATGCATAAAATATTAGCATGACTATACCTTAGACTTTTGTCAGGTACACAGAGCTATGTTCTCAGGACAGAAGTGTCACTTCCTTGTGAGTCCACTCAATTAAATTACACTTCAGCTGTCTGGTGGAGGCGGCCGCTACCCCGGAGCCCAGATGAGTGCTCTCACCCCTGCTCTCCTCCCAGGACTTACTTCCCCTTTTGACCTCTTGAATTATCATCTCCTACAATCACCTCAGACTGCTGTCCAAATAAATGCAATTTGTTACTGGTTTGAAAGCCAGCTCCAAAGTGAAGCTCTCCACTGGTGGATGACATTAATTTTGTTTGCCGAGTTAGGCACAAGTGTTCAGTAAGCTGCAGGCTTGTAAGAACTGATTTCCCTTGGCCTTTCCATGATCAGTACCTGATCCTCAGCCTTCCTGAGCATGAGACTGTCTGAGTATTAAAAGCAAGATTATAAAATCAACAACTGGGAAGATGATGGTGAAGATTAAATTAGATAATGCAATAGGATACAAAGTCATTAAGATATGTGAGGCCCAATGGGAAGAATTCCAGTAAGATGCCTGAGTTCAAATACTAGTCATATACTAAACAACCCTGTCATTCTTGCGATGTTCTTTTTTTCTTCTAATTGTTAATTTTATATTTCTGCAGAAGGGCAATATTAATATATACTTTTAAGAGATATTTTATATCTAAATGAGGTATGAATCATGAAAACCAGCTGTAAATGGCGAAGTATTTAAAAGACATTTTTGTGATGAAAATGTGGTAAGTACAGAGTTTGAGAGTAAAGCAGACCTAACCAGGAGTCTAATTTGCTACTGATACAGGGAGAAAAAGCTGATCCCAGGTGGATGACCTCCAAAATGATCCAGGGGAAAAATGATCTCCAACCTGAGAAGTACCTGGGATGAGTTCCTGTTTTCTAAAACAGAAGAATTAATTTAGGAACAAACGGAGGTTATGAGCAGAAGAGATTTATTGGGGAAAGAAAGAAAGCTCCCGTCTGAGAGAGGAACAGGAAGGGGGTCCCAAGTGCGTACCTCCCGTAAAGCTGTCTCTTCCCGGGACTTTTATAGATGAAAACCACCCTGGTGGGGTAAGTCTAAGGTTGTGGAGAAGATATTGGAACTCACTTAGGTGGATGTGAGGTTGGACAAAAACCATGGTCAACCAATGAGATTTCAAGTACCATTGCTCAGGTAAAGCAGATTAAAAATCAGGATCCAATGGGAAGACAAGTCAGATAGGGAGAGAGCAAGAATACCACCTGTTGGGCTTGGGCTCCCAATGCTTTCCAGGCTCTTTCAAGGTTATTGATATTTATTTAGCATATCAATCCCTGTTGCCCACCCTTAAGGAAGTATGTAGTTGGTTTTGTTTACTCTTGTCTTGAGATCTGGCCCAAGGTGGAGGAGTGTCTGTCTCTAGTTGGAAAGTCACCTTGTCTTCCATGTTGTCCTTGAGGGCCTGGCTCTGTCTAACTGATTTCTGATTTGGCTTCCTACATCACCACCACTTGGTGGTTAGAGCTGCTAGAACTAGAACTCCTGGAACTTCTCTGAGCCGCATTTACTCTTCAAGTGTATAGTCACATTAATTTTTGCCATGAGTTTTCTTTTTTTTTTTTTTGTCTTTTTGAGACAGGGTCTCACTATGCAGTTCAGGCTGGCCTTGAGCCCACCTTTGTAGCCCAGGCTGGTCTCGAACTCGCACTGATCCTCCTGCCTCAGCCTCCCGAGTGCTGGGATTACAGGTGTGCACCACCATGCCAGGCTCTGCCATTCGTTTTCTAACGAAGCAATCTGAAGTATGTTAAGTTTGGGGCCAATTTAAAAAAAAAAAAAAACCACTGTAGCTTTATTAATATTTATATTCTTAAGAAAGGGTTGTGAATGGCACACATGATCAAAGGTGGCTGTTGATCAGTACGAAGCGTGCTTTCACGAAAAGAAGCCAACGCAGCCTTAAGAAGTGGTGGATGCTGAGGTGTCAGAGAAGACAGAAGAAGAGAGATCCATTATTCCGCCACATTTCCTGGAGACAAGAGTCCACTGCACTTGTCAACATGAAAGGTCAATACGATGCCGGGCGTCATTGAAAAGGTTATTGGAAACAAATCAGAAAGCATGATTCCTTTTTTGGTTCTCCGCAGATCTTTCAGGGAGTGATGGCAAAGGGGAGTGTGTAATTACTGTGACAAAAATCCACAGCGTTGCTTCTGCATATTCCCCCTTTAAAGATGATTTCTTCCCTTATTAAACTACATTTTACGTGCTCCCACGTAAAATGAGCAGGAATGAACATTTACAAAGGAAATGAAACCCCCTTGATCTAGCATGGTCAGTGGTCAGACTGCATAAGTGGGGAATTAGCCTGCAATCACTGGTATAATGATATCACATTATAATGAAAATCTGCCCTAGATGGCTCCATTCAATGTACTTAAAAATCCTTTAGAAATTAAGTTACACCTATCTTCTAGATAATGATATGGTAAAGCATATCTGATTATTGCATTTACAAATGCTAATTTAGAATAGAAAACTGCCTCCCTCATTTCTCTCAAAGGATACACCGTTTTAAAAAAAAAAATACTTAGGCTTTTACTCTATTCCTTCCCTTCAAAGGTGCTGAATTTCTTTCTTTTCTTTCTTTTTTTTTTTTTTTAAACATAGCTTTTGTTGTTTTTGTGTCACCTTCCAGAATAAGTTACATTAGTGACAATTGTTCTCAATTCTGAATGCTTATTTAGAAGTCCTTCACAGCACTTGAGCAGCAGCCACAGATAGCCTGGGTCTATTGATTTCAACACAGTGACTGCTCTTGATAAACAGAACCGTATAGAAATAGTCACTCTTAATTTGGGACTTTCCAGTATGAAGTTTCCAGGAGTTGCTTATGATTGCTTACATGGCTCTCTAGAAATGGTAAGAACAAGAACAGCTTTAGATTTCTAGATGCATTTCTAGTTTTTTACATAAATTATATATATATATATATGTATATATATATATACACAATATATATATCAAGATACAATATATCAAGAATAACTTTCTATGATGCCATATGTAAGCTCATCTTCTTTCCTTTAAAGAGTCTAAAGATTCACTTACAGACTATATAAGAGGGAAGACCTAGCCATTCTAGTAGTCTGAGAAGCTCTGCTAAAGACAAAGGAACCTACTAGCTTGGAGAAGTCACCAAGAGGTATTCTGCTTCAGAGAGAGAATGCAACATGCTGCTAACCTTCATGTCTCTAAGGTAGAGATTAGTTAGTTTTGCCCCCAGCAGACATTTTGCTTGCCTATTAACGACATGAACAAATTTAATCATAATTAATTTAATTTTACAGAATTTAATTTAATTTTAAAGAAGAAACACGAGTCCCTAGAGATGGAGTGGGTGGGTGACTCAAAGGATATGGACATCTCTAAGTTTGCCGCATTGGCTTCTCAGGTGTAGAGTTAATATTCCCATCATTCATTTGTATGTGTGTACGTGGAAGAGTATGTGGAGGAGTGTGTGTGTGTGTGTGTGTGTGTGTGTGTGCGCATGAGAGAGATGGAGAGAAGCAACGAGGGAGGGATAGAGAGGACAGAGGGACAGAGGGAGGGAGAAAGGCAGGAAGACAGAAGGACAGGGATTATATTGGAAATTACCAGTTTTAAAACTCCCATAAGCACATCTAGAATATATATTTCAAAGATGTCATTATTGATTAAGAATATTTATCATCAGTAGATTTATTAAGCTGGGAATATTATCACAAGAAATTCTCATAGTGTAAATATGGGTGGATTCCTACCACATAACCTACTCTACATACCGAGATGACTTATCCTGCCATCATCAGAAATTACTGTTCTATTGCTCTAGAACTATGTCAGAGCTCTCTCTATGTTGAGATACAAGGAAGCTCGCGATGGTGAGAGATTCTAGTCATTTCCCAGAGTACCTGGAATTGTCGTCTCAGGTTGTCTGAGCGTTACAGCTGAGAATTTCATGTCCACAGTCCAATGCACGTCTATTTTGACTCTATCTTCTATTTGTAGCAAACATTTTTCACAATGGCCTCAGTATCTTGTTCGCCCTCCTCTACACCAAGCGTCCAAGTTGTGTCACTCACAGGGAGCTTATGTTCACTTCTGCAGTGAGATTTGTCTCAGGGCTTGCTTTGCGCTAAGAGAATGTGGCTGAGAAGACGAGGCGGAGCCTGGGTAGCTGAGTCAAAGTCAGCCCTGTGGACCTCAGCGTGTTCTTCTGGAGGCCTCACTCTCTGTTTTATTTCTCTCCAGATATTTTTTGCCCACTTAGAATCCAGTTTTAAGGGAAAATCAGACATTGGTGATCTGATCTGATCCAATCTGATCTGATCATCAGTAGAAGCCAAGCCCTTGGTCACATGAAGACATGCACCTTCCAGGTAAGGCCGACTTTTGCCAATCCAGTCAGCTCTGTGCAGCAGGGGCCCTAGTTTTTCCTGGGCATCCCTGATTCCAGTCTGCCAGACCCTGCGTGAATGCCTCGTCTGCAGTAGCCATAGACAAAATAAAATGGGAACTATTTTATCACACTATATTTATGAGTTTGTTAGTCATATTATGATTCTAAGAGATTATTTTATATTTTTAAAATGAAGATAGAATATTAAATTTGTATATTACATCGTAAAAAAAAAAAAAAAACCAACATTGGCCAAAACGTATTTTATTTTATTTATTTTATTTATTTATTTATTATTATTTTTTTTTGTGGTGGGACCAGGGTTCGAACTCACGACCTTGCACTTGCCCAGCAGGCACTTGTGCCTCGGAGCTATCTCCCCAGCCCCCCAAAACGTATTTTAAAACTTACAAAAAAAAATTTACGTTGTTTGTGGGTCAGGGAGATAGCTTAGAGGAATAAGCGCTGGGCTAGTAAGTATAGGGTCCTGAGTTTAACCGCTGGTACAGGAAAAAAAAAAAAAAAAAAGATGTTTGCCAACGAGGATTAATTTTCATAGTTGAAGAATTACTGGCTGCAGTAGGCACTGATCATTTTCCACCTAACAACCACAGATGACAATGACCCTGAGTAGATCATGGTGTTAGCGTCCTACCCAGCTTGAATCCAAATTTTGACACTTGGAGCCAGACTTCACTTCCAATGAGAAAATTTTCAATACTTTCCTTTCCTGATAACATAATCAGGAGTTACACACAGCGGTAGGGCAGAGTTCCTGGTGTCTCCAGGTTAGTATTTTTATACTTGCGGTATGAACACTTAGAATGAGGGTGGTGGCTAGCATGTGCACATGAAGGTAGGGCTGAGGAAAGCGCAGAAATCGCAGGCCATGGACAGCCATGGAAACAGTGGGAAAGTGGACAAAGCTGGAACGCACTCGCATTCCATCGTATGTAAGACAATGCAGCCCTGTATGACTTCTCAAACTTCAGTGATCCTTTCTGTCATTGCAGCTGGCTGTGTTGTAAATATACTGCTAAGAAATACTTAGCTCCCGTTATGCTCACATGCTCTGGGGTCTTTAAATTGGGCAATATTACCAAATTTTTTATTATCCATTCAATCTTCTCATGAGGGATAAAGTATTATAGAGTGTCTGCAACTGATTTAATTGTGACACTTTTGCAAACCCCAATGTTTTCATTTTGAAAAGGCATTGTGTTTGGAAAATTACTCTCCCCAGAACATGACTTGGAGTTTTTTTTTGCTCCTTCTAGAAGGAATCCTGATTGCCCTTAAGCTCTTCTAGGCTAATTATGTGATATATATATATATATATATATATATATATATATATATATATATATATTTTTTTTTTTTTTTTTTCTGTTTTGGATAGAGATTTGATCGTACTTTGAATAACATAAATTTTTCCTTTGAAAATTAGTGAAGAAAATTTATGTTTCATCTCCATACATTCTGTCCTGCGCTTTGGGATTTTATGATGTGTTACAAAGATGTTGTGAATGCTTAAATTAAAAAAAAAAAAAAAAAAAAAAGAATAGAACGTATTGCAGTAACAGACCATCGCCATTCATCACCTGCAAGGTACTCCCAGTAGCTTCCGGCACACCTGTCCCACTGTTCATGGACAATGTCCAAGAGGCAATTGTTCTTGCTACTTTCTAAGGCAGTTTCAGAAGCCCTCCTCCTTCCTGAGTACTTTTCCATGGTTTCCTCATTCCTGAAACAACTCAGAAGTTTTACAGTGATTTCTGTCAGAGCAAAACATTATAGCCACGTCCTCACTTGTATGTCCATAGGATCTGGCTTGTTGCAACTACTGGCTCTTTGCCAAGGTGAAAAAAAATAGAGGAAGAGGAGGAGAAGGAGGAGGAGAAAAAGAAGGAGAAAGAGGAGGAGAAGCAGGAGAGAGAGGAGGAGGAGGAGGAGGAAGAGAAGGAGGAGGAGGAGGAGGAGGAGGGGGAGGAGGAGAACAGGAAGCTAGCAATGTCTTTCAATATGGTAAGTTTTTAGTATCTAAATGGTCATCACATGTTTCGATCACACTTTCATTCATGTCATTTCCTGATTTAGCCCACTTGTTGTTTAGAAAAATATTAACTTTCACGAACAGAGTCCAAAATAGTACATTAGCATATAGTGAGTTTGGTATGGGGAATGATTTGAATTCTACTTTCTGTCAGCTGCAAAATGTATTGAATTAAATTTTATCTCTGCCTTAGATACCAGTTTCATTAGATCTTTCATTAAAGCAGAAAAAGAAAAAATATTCATTATATTTTGCAAGTAAAGAATGTAGCTATACTACAGTTTTTCTGGCCTTGCATAGTACATAGTATGCCACTGACAAAACCAGCAATTCCAGGAGTTATTACAGTACTGAATCTTTGACTGACTCACTAATTCAATAGCAACGCATAAAATCTGGGTGTAGAGTATTAATATTATGCCACAAAAAAGTGAAATCACTTACTTCAGACATTTAAATACGTGTTCATTAATTACAGAAATCATTTACAACCTAGTAATTTAATATACATGTATGTTGTTAATAGTAGAGAAATTATTTACAACCTAGTAATTTAATATACATGTATGTTGTTAATAGTATACACACAGGAGCTACGGAGATAGCTTGGTGGTCTAAGTGACTGCCTTGCGAGCACAAGGATCTGACCCCTGCAGTACTACAGACCATGTCCATCCCGGAACCCCTTGCACACAGCACTGGGTAAGGATAATGAAAGTTGGGGCGCAGGCCTGTAAAATCAGTTCTGGGGAGGCTGAGACAGGAGGGTCACTATGAGCCTGAGTTGCATAGTGAAATTCTGTACCAAATAAATAAATAAATAAATAAATAAATAATTTAAAAAAAATTTAATTATACTGATCTATGTATGAGAGCAATATGCATTCATTTGGAGTTTTAAATTTCAAATAGCTCTAAATTATGCTCCTCAGCCCTGTGTCAACCATAGATAGCCCTCATGGTTTTTGATAGCACAAACATCTCATTAAATAGGAAGAAATCTGCAAACTTTAGTTACATCGAACTGTAAAGACTTGCTACCACTGGTCCTCTGTCTATATTCAACCATCACTGTTCCTGAATGTATTCACGGATCAGGGAAGTGTGAGACACGACAGGCAAATGTCAGAATCAGTCTCAGTTTTTCTGCAACCAAGGCAGGTTTTGGACGCTCGCGCTTGTTCTTCTCCGGGCTTAGCTCCTCCACCAACTGATGAATTCTCTTTCTTCAAAGCTCCTCAACAGCAGACTTTAAAATGTCACTCACTGAGCTTTCCAAGTATTTTTGAAAATAATAAACTTAAATTATCTCTAAATTTTGTAAAAGAATAAAAAGGTCTTTCAAAGAGTTAAAATTCATGTACAATCAAACATACTCTGTTGGCAGTAGAAAAATAAGAGCACGCTTTGCAACACGCTTGCACACACGCAAGCCGCCACCCCATCAATAGCAAGAGCAAAATTCCTGCAGGTGGTGGCAGCCGTGCACGTGGGAACTGTACCTCTGATTTTCTGCTCTGTGACACAGAAGCAGAGATTAGAGGAGTTGAAAACAACATACGGTTTGCGATTGCACAAAAGTGGTTGATTACTCCTAAAGCACAGGAAAATACGCTGCTCTCAAAATTCGTCATAATATTTAATATGCTCATGCTTCACAGAAGTGTGCAAATAAATTTTATTATAATTTTACATTCAACAGGCTAAATCTCAGCTCCGCCAGCTGGGCTGTTAATACAGGTCAAGGAATAATTAGCTGCAATTGTTTCAGGCTTAGAAACCTAAATGAGCTCTGAGTATGCTCAGAGCTAAGAAAGAAACAAAGATTTCCTCGCTCGTGTAATAGGCGGTGACAAGGACACGAGCTGGAGGGGAGAGGCTCCTTACACCAAGATGCACTTAGGAAAATGTGACGAGGGGAGAGCGGAGGCCCTACTTGCAAAATGCAGATAAATGTTACAGCTTTGTAACAGAAGGATTATCACAGGGACAAAATCCCGAGTATTCCCGTGGAGGGCAAGTACTCAGCAGAGGAAAATAGAACATTTCCACCCCACCCACAGACCTCTGAAGGGATGGATGACTTCTGTTTCATAGCACCTGTATTAGAGGATAGCACAAATAGGTTTTATAAGTCATCACAGGTCTTCTGGGGGAAGAGGACCCTGTCATCTTGAATTTTAAAGCCAAGGACTCCAATGTCTCCAAGGACACACTGAGTAACTGGAAGACATGTGGAATTATAACTTTATACTTAAAGTTTCATCTGAGAGAAAAATTAATCCACTGTCATAGTCACACATATAGCAAATGAAGAATAGCTCCACGTAATCAATATCTTTGACTGAGAAGTTCCCAGACAAAAAATATATGAAATAAGCTTATCTATCTAGTAGAAATGCTGGCTATTACCTGTCAGCTTCCTTGTTTTACTTCAAATGTAATACACAGGGCTCAATTTCCTCATAAGCATCTACCCCAAATAACTGATGATACATTACATTATTTTCTTGAAACTAAATGACTGCAAACCCCTCCACATACACTCAGAGCAGAGGAGTTGCGTAGCCTTAACGTTAATCCTCATCTTATATGCGGTGTCCTCGGTATTACATTGTAACTCGTCTTTACTCAGAAATTCACATGCTGAATTAGAAAAACCACTTTATAGTCATGACAGTGATTAGGTACGACAAAGTGCTTGAAAAATACCAGGACACCGAGAAAAGTAGTACGGTTCTCAGATTGCCACATTTTGTACAAATATGCTTTCAAAGATACCACGTTCAGTCTTCACTCGGCCAACACTTCAGTTCAATTATCTGTTCCTTCTAATAACTCTAGAACTTCATCAACTTCCCCCTCAGAAATGAAGCTGGTCTAATAGAAAGAAGATGGCCAAGATACCCTGGCCAGAGCAAACACACAGGTATTGCTTAGACTTCCCGTGGTCACCCCTCACTGCAACAGAAGCTCCTCGGAGGAGAGACACAGGTGACCAACACAGGTTAGTACACAGAAGCATGGGTTAAATCATGGCCAATCAGGTTAGCCTGAAAAATAAAATATTCAGCTGTGGGAGGTCAGGGTGAATCCAAGCCTTGTTACAGGCCGTGTGTTTGTTTATAGAAAATATCTATTGCTATGCCTGCTATGTATGTGTTCTAGACCCTGCACATAGGAATGTGGACAGAACACATAAAAGTGGCTGGGTGCGACATTCTGTAGTCGAATTCCTCACTCACATAACAGGAGGATTCTACAGTGTTATTCAGAAGAGATATTTATCTGATAGAAAAAACTAGAAATATGTTTTCGAAAGTAATATAGAAAAAAGTCTATTTTTTCATGTCTGTGTTGAAGCTTGGCAAAGTATAGAGGCAACTAAAATAGGTATATTTTTCAGGAATTTAAGTTGCCCCTCCTTAAACTTGATCTGTTATATACAAATTGTAAAAGGCTAGATTAGATGGCATGAGAATTTATACCTCTGTCCTTCTGCAGGATGGAGTTCTTTGGGGGGTGAGGCAGAAAGAAGATGACTCAGAGGTCTTGTTCCTGGGCAGTAGTGTTTCTCAGGGGAAACCTGCTTGCTGAACTGAATGTGTGAAGAGATGAGAGTGCTGCGGCGGGCTGCGGAAGAAGGTCAGCTGCTGATGAGACTTTGGCAGCCACCCTGAACTAGTACTACCATACTTGAGGACCTTCGCTCTCTTTATGCCTCCACCGCTGAAGGTCACAAGCATCGCTGTGTTCCTAGAGCCGACATCCCTCTTTGAAACCCTGTCCCATGCTGCTGTTGTTGCTCTGCCACCCTGTGACTTGCAGGAGAGCTCCCAAGAAGCACGTGGAGGCGTGGAAGCTTCTGGAAGTCCTGCATGCAGTCAGGGTTCTGGCAGCCATCGTTCCTGTCACCGCTGGTGTATCACGGAACATTCGGCGATTATCACGGGGCTGGAAGACTTAAGCAGGATTAAAGTCCTAGGTTCATGAAAGAAAACTAGGAGCCAGGGCCCTTCAGACACAGTCCTGAGTCCTCAGCTGTTTGCGACGAGGCCAGACCTGATTTGCTCTTGAAGAGCAGCGCACCCAGAAATCGCCACTCAACTCTTCTGGAGCAAGGTGAGTCGCATCTTTCTGTGTACGTTGTTTTCTTCTTTGTAAAACTGGAAATTTAGAGGAGGCTTCCTGTCGGGATTTGTGGATTCTGCCTGTGAAACAATCGTAGTGAAACTGAGCTGGGTGCGAAGTCAGTGTTAGCTAACAACCATTGTGAAGGTGTCAGGCAGACTAAAGCAGCCTTTATGCAATTACAATATTTTGCTCAACTACTGGGCAGTTTTGACTTCTTCTCATGAAGAGAAAGCCCATATTCAAATTCTATTTCATTTGGCTATTCTTTTGATATATATTTTAGTGTCAGCAGTTATCCTTTTATAAAAATACATCTTTTACAGGCATTGTGCAGCTGTATTAGAAGTGCGGCTGTGGGCCCACAGTGTGGCATCGGCTGGACACCGCATTGAAGCTGATCAGGCAAGCTGTGAGTGTCGGGCTCCGGGTTCCTTTGCTTACTAACGGAGATCATCCCAGGCTCAGCAAACCCAGTCTAAGGACCCACAGGACCGGGCCAGCTGATGTGGCAGTGTGAAAGTGGCAGAAGAGTGCCCCAGGCTGAAAAGTGGGGGGGGGGTCTTTTAGTGGCCAGGCTGGACAGAGAATTGTGAAAGACTGGGAAGCAGATACCTGGCATGAGCTGGCGAAGCCACCAAGGACCAGATCTCGTGGGTCCACGTAATGACTTGAACGAGTGCAAGTGTTGCTCTAGTTAGAGACAGCTGCAGTGCATCAAGGGATTCTCTAAACCGCTGCAGGTGGTATTTGGCCACCGCTGCCTTTCATTATTAAATGGCTGCGTCCAAGAGTCTGGTTCTGAGCAACCTGCACTGATCGTTCGTGCATTATTTCTGGGAGGTGGAACCTAGCCGAAAGTGTTCCAGCGCGAATTGCTCACTCTACCTGCTGAACATGCAGAGCCGTACATGACTTGTGGTAAATGCTCAAAGGCAACTCTGCCTTCCTGTTTTTAAGTTGAACTATGCTATTTTTGGAAGTATTCATTGGCACGTATTTCCTTACATAATGATCGCATTTATTATGAGGAAGTGGTGCACGGAGGAGGCGCCTTAATTCTCTGTTCTTACTCTCTGAGCCTGCCCATCTCTTCCCCTCCTACCCTTGGTCCCCTTTCCATTTGTAAAATCTCTAATTCCGTGTTTGTTCTTCAATTAATTTTGCGTGATCCATTTTCCCTCTTCCATTCAGTTCTTGACTGCTATTGTGAAATTACTAAGAAGATAGTAAAACAAAGAAAAAAAATATTTCGGGTTGAATAACCCTGTAGAAATTGATACACTAGATAGATAGATAGATAGATAGATAGATAGATAGATGTAGATATCTCAACTATCAATGTTACATTTAATGTTATTTAAAGTGAAGCCAGTTGCATTTATTCTCAAATTGTAATAATCATTAGTCTTCAATCAAACTACGATCGCACACTTTAAAGGAAATTCCAGCAGGGCATGGTGGCGCACGCCTATAATCCCAGCACTCGGGAGCCTGAGGCAGGGGGATCAGTGCGAATTCGAGACCAGCCTGGGCTACAAAAGTGAGCTGAAGGCCAGCCTGAACTGCATAGTGAGACCCTGTCTCAAAAAGACAAAAATAAATAAATAAATAAATAAAAAGGAAAATTCCAATCTAGTCTTTTGCCTATATCAGGATGTGTTTAAATCCACCTCTTTCCCTGAGTGGGGTGTTTCTGCTCTCTTCTAAGGACAGCACTAACCTAACATTCTTACCTTCTAGGGTACTCCCGATTCAATATCTTTCTCTTGAGACTGTTTTTAGGAAAATGATAGAGTGAATGACAGAAACAAACTACCCATTGCAGAAGCACTTATCATAGAGCATCGCATATCATTATCTTTCAAACATGCACTGTAGTGATCCCTTGGAGTAGCGATAACACATAATTGTATGCTAGTCATCAATTGTAGGTGAATGGCAGTTTCAGCTAATGAGTGCCGACTAGCAGCGTGGGCTCTGTACTGATTAGAGGAGATATAGTTATGAATGCATTCATTGCCAGTGCAGTGCAAAGCTTTCCAATTTGAAAGCGGCATGCATATCAATAGCCACCTCACTGGGACACCTACGTCTGCAGGAGAAAGGAGCTAAAGCAAGTTCTGCCTCCCGTATGGGTATATTATAAGAGAAGGAAGCAGAAAAAAGCAAAAAGTAGAAATAAACAACAAAATAAATCCACTGGCTTATCTCTTCAAAAAGAATTCTTTTTTTTTTTTTTTTCTTTTTGTCTTTTTGAGACAGGGTCTCACTGTGCAGTTCAGGCTGGCCTTGAGCTCACTTTTGTAGTCCAGGCTGGTCTCGAACTCACAGCGATCCTCCTGCCTCAGCCTCCCGAGTGCTGGGATTACAGGCGTGAGACACCACGCCCGGCTTCAAAAAGAATTCTATCAGGTTGAATTCACTTTATATCTCTTTGGGAAGACATCAGGCATATGTAATCTCAGTTATGCTTTTTTCTCATTTTGCATTTTAAATTTTATTTATGTTGTTTCTACAATGTGTGAAAGGGTCACTCTTAAAAGGATGGTAGCATTGCTGCCTGTGAAGGAGATCTCAAATTAGACCAAATAGCTATAATTTTATTCCCTTTACAAACTGGTACCTATTTGTGCTTGAGATACTAAGCAATTTCTATTTATTTTGGAACGACAGAACACAAAAGTAATTGATGCGGTAGCACTGAGTTAAATGATTATAGCAATAATTGTCCAGTTGATTCTTTATCTTAAAATATACTCTTGCTGTCATTTATTATTACTTTTGGGCTGGAAACTGAAAATAGAATAAACACATTTTTGGATACTAACACAAATATGGTGACTCAATCAAAGTGCTAGCAGATGAGTCATTTGAAGATTCCCTTAGGCTGCTGGGTTCTGCGGTGCACACCTGAAATCCTCCTGCTCCAGGGGCTGATGCCGGGGCACGATCACAGGCTCCAGGCCAACCAGGGCTACATAGTTAGTTTGAAGCCAGCCTGAACTATAAAGCAAGATCCTGTCTCAATGAAAAAAAAAAAAAAAAAAAAAAAAAAAAAAAAAAAAAAAAAAAAAAAAAAAAAAAAAAAAAAAAAAAAAAAAAAAAAAAAAAAAAAAAAAAAAAAAAAAAAAAAAAAAAAAAAAAAAAAAAAAAAAAAAAAGAAAGAAAGAAAAAGATTCCCTTGCAGAGATAAGTGAGCATATGGATAAATAAACAATAATACATAATTTTTAATAGAAATAATATTTTGGTCATACTGTAATAAAATTAGAAAACGTACACAACTAAAATTTTGCATATTCAGAGTTGACTGTCTTTGGCGTATGGTTATTGCTTTGATTCTTATAAAGTAACTTTCTGATGTACCTATTTACATACACACACACAATAATACACAATTGACCAAAGTAGTTGCTTTTATTCTGTGAAAGATTTTTATTTCTGAAAATCATGTTTCAATTTTTTTCCATGTTGCAGATTGAAAGCAAGATCTCTCATTCATGACAGAAAATAAGCTACCACACAAGCTCCATCCTAAGTCTTTTTAGAAACCCAAATGTAAGTCATTAATAATTTACCTGAAAGTATTTTCTTTGTAATGTACACTTCACTGAAACAAGATACAGGAATTAATTATTCCTCTCTCAAAAAAACATTCAAATGTACACAAATTTAACTCATTTTTAATATTTTCACTTTTAGAAAGTGTAACATTCTTTAAATGAAGTATATAAGTGCTTCCATGGCATGACTCTTATCTCTTTCCTTTCTGTCTAGCTTAATGTACCTTGCTTCTCATATTTTTTTTCTTTTTTTATACTTGGGATTGAACTGAGGACCTTGTGTTTGAGAGGCAAACACTTATTCTGCTGAGTATCTCATAAATGTGTTTATAGAGTCGAGTCTACATCTCATATACTTTTATATTTTGCATAATTCAAACTAATATTTTCCTTTTTTTTTTTTTTTCTGTATTTAGTACAAAGTCTATAGAGTCTCACTACACAGGTAGGACTCATAGTTATTCTCCTGTTTTCAGCCTCCCAAGCACTGGGATTACAGGTGGGCACCACCACACCCAGTCTAATATTTTCTATTGCACATGTTTCATGATTAGTTACAAATCAAATCACTTAAAAATATTTAACACCAAAAAAAATCTGACATTGCAAATCTTTACCAGTAATTTCTGATCTGTGTCTCCCAAAAGAGCTGGTTAATGTTTTTAATCTTTTAAATATCTCAACAAAGACCACTGATCCCTTTCTCTACAGACTCAGAGTGGAAGAACCCTGATATTCAAGTAAGCAACCTATGCTCAAAAATATTTACAAAAAAGTTGTGAAATAAGCAAAATTTAATATTAATAATAATGTCTTAGGAGGTGTTAGAATGCAGTTATAAGCACATTTTACTATTCAGCTCTAGACAGGATATCAAGAATTTTGTATTATTTCATTTCATTTTCTCAACTGATCCATGATACAGCAGCTAGCACAAGACCCCAAACAACCAGTGGGCAATCTCTGACAGACTTCTTTGGGTAAAGCATTCAGATGAATTTCAAGATCAAGAACTAGCTTACAATTATCGCTGCACAGTCTTGAAGCCTTCATGTCACCTGCAAGAGCTGAACCAGGGTCTGAAGGCTTCAGATGAATACCTGATGCCAGAAATGTCACCCTTTCAATCTTCTTCAAGCTCCCTTACCTGACACTACACAGCTAGAGAATGACAAATGCTACAGTTTAAACACAGACTGATCTCTTAAACTTGTTGATTTCAGCATTTTTGCACTAGTCCTTCCTATGATTATAAAACTAGCCTCATTCCAGTTCGTTAGATTAGATGACAAAGGAAAGAATATGTACATGTTTATAGCTCTTGTCCCTAAAAAATGTACTCAGTTACTAATCAAGTTATTTACATATTATACAATTAAACAAAAGATATGAAGATGAAGACAGTCACCTTGGATAGCATAGGTGGGTTACAGACCCACTGGCAAATGGCTTTCTAAAGAATCCCTGGTGAGGTTCCATAGGTCAGGGGCGGAAATGTGAGGGCAGAGATGGGCGTGGGCCCTTGGCTGCCAAAGCCAGGACCAGCACCTGCGGCCCTCAGGAATCAGAGGAGAAGGGACAGAAAGCCTAGGGTCTGGAAGGGTGGGGGCGTAGCTGTGAACCTCACTTTCTATTCTAGTCTCCAAGCTGCCAAAGAATGAAGCTCTGCTGTTGTCCACTGCCAGACTTGTATGACGTTTTATGAGCTGTTGGAAGATGGGATTTTTATTCTACAATGTGAAATAGAAAGGAAGATGTCTGACAAGTATTTGAAGAGCAAGGAATCAATGATTGCTCTATTTTTGCCAGCACTTAACAAAGTCAACATCATAGGAGATGACCCACAAACAAACAAATGTAAATTCATTCAAACAGTAAAAAAAAATATATTTAATCTTTATTTATTTATTCATTTATTTGGTACAGGGTCTCACTATGCAGCTGTCCATCACAGCATTTTTAACTTTAGTCAGCTTTGAATGGAGTATGAAAGTATAATGATGTATGTCTTGCCTTAAGGATTCTTGGGTCTGTTGCAACAATAGGATATCATTTTCTCTCTCTCTCTCTCTCTCTCTGTATCTCTGTGTCTCTGTGTCTTTGTGTCTCTCTGTCTCTTTGTCTCTCTCTTTCTCTCTCTCAAGACTCATTCCAATTTTAAATCATGCTTTATTTGATTTGTTCATCATTTCCTACCATAAATGCTATGGAAGGAATTTATTTTTTAGAAGATGGTTGAGGAAATAGCTTACTTGAAACCACCACTGTACTCTCTTATGGCTATCATGTTCCTGTAGATACACAGACCTCTGCCCCTGTTCTCCCACCTAGAGCACAACCCCCACTTATTAACCATATCACCTTCATCTATGCAAAACTGGTGATACTGACGTGCTGATTTTCTCTATTAAATTACTTCCTATCTTTTTTAACATTCAATCCTGAGACTTCCCTAACAATAATACTTCAATCAAATTGGATTAGACTCTGATTAATAATGTGTATTATTAGGTAAACAAACGATATGAAATTGTTATGCTCCTACATTTTCAAGATAATAAAATTTCACATTTTATGAACATCATTAAAATTGTTTTGCTCTGAAATATGGCAGACCTCTATTTGATTATTTTAGTAATTGAATTATTAAAATGAAAAACATTGACACATTTAGGATGTATAAAATTATATTTAAACTTTCTACTTACTAGTTTTAAATATGACACAAATGAAATAATCATAGACGTCAATAAGACTAATAATTGTGTTCTGTCATCTGCTAGCAATACTTTAAAAAAATATTTGAAGACCTTCCTGAATCTTACATAAGTAAGCTACTTTTATCTTAAAATTAACCTGTTTTATAATCAATGATACATTAATTTTTTTGTAAATGTCTACACCTGTTTCATTTATTCAACATCAGAAATAAATATCTCTTGCTTCTTCTATAAATATGACAGACTAAGGAAGGTGATCTATTAAAATGCATACACCTTAATCATGTTCTGCCATCTTTATTCACACTTCCATTAAAATTAATGAAAGCTTTAACTAACTCCAGAATAGCACTGCATGGCATGCATGCCTCTTGCTCCCTGTCAAAGTTCCCTCCACTAAGGTACATAAATGTGCAGTTTGCGCTGATGGGAAAGATGCGGTAACTGAGTTATTGGGGAGAAGACTGAATTAGGAAGGAACATGTCGTCTCATCTTTAGTCACCGTTCTTTCCTTCATAAAGAGTTATTTTCAGCCGGGCGTGGTGGCGCACGCCTGTAATCCCAGCACTCGGGAGGCTGAGGCAGGAGGATAGGTGTGAGTTCGAGACCAGCCTGGGCTACAAAAGTGAGCTCAAGGCCAGGCTGAACGGCATAGCGAGACCCTGTCTCAAAAAGACAAAAAAAAAAAAAAAAAAAAAAAAAGAGTTATTTTCTAGGAGACACAGGTTGAATCACTGGATTGAAGAAACTGTGTATTCCTGCCCTTTGCAGCTCTGACAGGTGCTGGCTATACTACTGAAGGCACCGTCTCTGAAGCCCAGTTTCTTTTCCTTGAAACAAAGGCTGTTGGCAGAATAAACTTCAAAAACTTTCCCAAGTCAAAACTTCTAACTGCCAGACATATTTTTCCCAGGTAGCTAAATTCACTTATAATTTTAAGATAAGGATATCACTGAATTTATTCACCTGTATTTCATAGAGAAAAATAACTGGTTACTTCTAATGGTACTTCAATGTAGAGCTTTTGAATTTTAATGGGTGATCCTCATATGGAACAGGATTTTGCATTAAATAAACTGTCAAGGAGAATGGTTTTTAATCAAAATAATTTCTATTAGTGTTCAAGAATTGGGCTTCATGATCATATTATTCTTGATAAAAGAATAATTTGCATGTAAGTCTCTTAAATAAGCAACTAAAATGATAATCTCAAATTCCCATGGAAAAGGTTATGTTTTAAAGATTTTTGTTTTACTTCTTTTTTTTTTTTTACCTCTTTTGTTTTTTATTCAGTTCACAAATTCGCACTCCTACATCAGAAATACAGTAGTTTCCACCCAAAAGTAGAAGATTAAAGCGCTGTAGATGTCTTCATCTTATCTTATAAAATATGGACAGGAACCAAGAGATAAAAAAGTAATGGCATCACTCTGAAATTTCTGTACCGTTGTTTTTGTTATAATTTCCTGGAATATTTTCTCGTCAAATGCCAACTTGGAATATTGTAGATTGGATCAGAGTGCCCTTTACATTTATTTTTGAACACCTGATAAATGAATTTAACTGACAGGACTGGTTCTTGACTGTAAAATGGCACAATTTTTTGTGGGTGTTATCTCAATGTTAGTTTATTATACATTTTTCAGTATTTGGAATTTGGGCAATGTTTTCAAAATTTACTTTGAAAATAAAGGTGATTTATAAACTTATAAAAGTTTAACAATTATTGAGCAAATTCCTTTTTATCCTCTTGATTTTCCTTTGTTCTAGGATTTTCAAGCAGAAATATTTTTCCAACACTCCTCTGACTCTAAAACCAACAGGTATATTTTGAGGGAAATGTCAAGAAGTAGAAAACCCCACCTATTTTATTTATTTATTTATTTATTTTTTATGTTTTGTCTTTTTGATACAGGGTCTCACTGTGCAGTTCAGGCTGGCCTTGAGCTCACTTTTGTAGCCCAGGGTGGTCTCAAACTCGCACCAATTCTCCTGCTTCAGCCTCCTGAGTGCTGAGATTACAGGCATGCACCACCATGCCCGGCTACCCCACCTATTTTAAATATACTATTCAATGGATTTAAATGCAGAATTCACACAATTTTGTAAATGGCACGACAACATTTAACTCAGTTTTGCTTGTCATAATCTCCTTTTCCCATCTATTTAGAGATGCCTTTAAGGCAGTTTAAACATGGAAACATTATACAGTACTTCTAGAAGGTCAGGCACTTGGATATACTAAGAACTTTAAAGGTAACTATTTGTCCCTGGATTTTAGAGACTATAAACACTGATGACGCTGTTTGCTACTGTCAAGATAAACTTCCTGCTGGAGGGGCATCCAGGCTTCTTCCAAATGGAGATTGTATTTCAACCCTAATTTTTCAGCTAATCTTCATAGATGTCATAAGAACTAAATTTCAGGGGCCCAGCGGGATGGCTCAGTGGTCTAAAGCGCCTGCTTGGGAAAGCTTGGGCGGCTTCAGGGACTGAGGTTTGATCCCCGGCACCACATGCTGTGCCAGCCCTGCCGTCAGGGCGTGGGCTGAGCCAGCCATAAAAATGAGTGAATAAGCAAATAAAGGTTATGATACAAGAAAAAAAAAACATAAATAAATAAAATAAAATAAAAAAAAGAACTAAATTTCAATCACCTTCACTTTTTTACCTACCTCAATTTTATGTAACAAAATGTTACAAAACACATTTTTTTTTAAAGTATAACACAGAACACGTAGTAGATTCGTCATTTACTGTCCTCATTGCTTCAAGAATATTTTACCTCTAAAAAATTAATACAGATGAAACATGAGTGACAACACTGGCAAGGTAAGGAAAAAAGGATTAGAGCCAAGAGAAAAGCAGAAAAAGGTTAAAGAAACTAGCAACTTCCAAAGATTATGTATTTCATATCCAATTTTCTTTGTTTGAGTACTTTTTTTCCTTCTAAGCAATGTTCCTTCAGCTGATGGTGATGTTGGTTGAACAGAGACAAGTAACCAATAGGACAGTCCAGGTCACTGAGTAAACTAAACTTACAGGTGACAAACGGCTCTCCAGATTGCAAAACCTGCGTTATGTATTGTGCTTCAGGGACCTTTCCTCTACCTTGAGAGTCTTTTATATAACTATCAGCACTCTGGGAAATATGAACCATTCACCTCACTGGTCAGGGGTATTTTCACAGTAATGGAAGCTGGTAGTACTATCAACATCATCGTTTAAGTATGGAGACTACTTTGTCCTCTTTTTTCTTTTTTCTTTTTAATGAATTTGCCTTGCTATGCAGTTCAGACTCGTTATGATCCTCCTGCTTTTAGCTTCCCCCATTGCTGGGATGCCACCGTGGGGGTGGGGCTGACATGGCACTTGGTGGTGGAGATTGAACAGTGGCCATTGTGCTTACCTAAGCTGGCCTAAGCAGGTGCTTTAGTCCAATGAGCTATCATGCTGGCACCTTGCCCTGTTTGAATAAGAACTAAATATACAAATTAAATAAGATGCATTGATAATTCAGTTTTTGTACTTTTTATTCATGTAATAATTTGCCTTTTTATTTATTCTCTTTTAATACTCACTTAATTCTGAGTTTCCAGTAATGTCCTCATGCTTTATAGATATGGGAATTGCAGTATACTATGAAAATCAATGAAGACAGAATCTATTCACACTCCTGAATTTGCTACCTAACAACTACCAAACTCAACTTGAGAAACTGTTGCTGCAACTTAGCAAATACAGATGATACAGGTCCATCTGTGAGGCACACTAGACTGTGCTGAGAATCAAACCAGATGATCTCTGTAAAAGCATTTCAGAGTTTTTAACTGTTGGGACTAGCTTTTCAGATTTCACATGTTACATCTCCAATTAATCCCCCGAGTACACTAAAATGTGATGAAAAAGGAAAAGCTTAACTCAGCAGGACAATATGAACAAAAGTGAACCTGAAAATAAGTGAGAAGAACGTTTTGCATGGTGCGCAACTGCCAGGTGATTGGCGAGTGACTTAAGAAGGAAGAAAGGGGTCAACCTAAGCTCTTTGTGAGGTTCCACCCCAAACCAAGCGAGTCAGTTTAAGCCTGGCAACTAAGAAGAGCCTGACAATCAGATACACGACCAAGAAAAAGAGAAAAGCGATTGATTCCAACTGCGCTGAACGCAAACCCTCTCCGCCTCCTGTACGCAAGGGAAACCATATCCAAGTCTCTACCACTGAGGGCCACATGCCCATCCACAGGATGCCCATCACAGCGACAGCAGGAGGAAAGCTGTGTCCCTTTAGAACAATAAATAAAGCACCTAGCTCCTTTATTTGTGCTCACTAAAAAGCAGGCAGACAGTTTTTATTCCAACCCAGAAGAAAGGAAGCTTGGTCTCTGAAAAAACTTTGGTCTGAGTCCCAAAGATGCGACAGGGAAACAACACAACTAACCGGAAAAGAATAGAAAGCATTTGAGAAACAATGAAGCTAACAGAACAAAAGAAGATCAAGAAAATAAGTCGATGCAAGAATCAGACTTCTAATGTAAGGAAAGCATCGTTAATAACTTCAGAGAAGGGGCTGGGGAGATAGCTCAGGGGCACAAGTGCCGGCCTAGCAAGTGCAAGTTCCTGAGTTCGATCCCTGGTTCTGAAAAAAAAAAAAAAAAAAAAAAAACAATAATAATAACTTCAGAGAAATGCGTTCTGGCTCCATAGGTAAGTGTAGCTCTACAATGACAGTACAAATGCTGAAGAAAACAAAATTGAACATTGAAAACAGGAAAAAAATCTTCAGAAAATTTGAATACAGGCATACAAGTATCTAGGCAAATAAAAAAGCTGTATATTTATTAATTATAGTGTTGCAAAAGCCATAAATAGATGAGAACATAATAGCCATTTTGTTTAGAGATTTTTTTTTGACACTTATTGTTTATTTAAACCCAACATGTGGAAACAACCAAAATGCCCATCATCTCAAGAATGGTTGAAAAAGATGTGGTATTTTCATAAAATGGAATATTACTCAGCTATAAGAAATGATAAGCTAGAAGACTTCATATATAAATGGATGTACCTTGAACAAATACTCATAAGTGAAATAAACCAAACTTACATATGCAAATATATAGTCTGCCTAGTGTAAGGCCTCAAAAGAATAAATAAATAAATAAATAAATAAATTTTGGGTGGTACCTGGAATCAATCTCAAGACTTCGTGTTTTCTGCATCCACAAACCCATATATATATATATATATAATTTTTTAAGAAGAGTGACTTAAATACAAAATGTATTTGGAAGAGTTAAAAAATTAATGCTTATTGAAAGTGTTAATATTTAATTGTTTGATCAATCTTACATACCTGTATCTATTAATCTAAACTGATTTGATAATAAAAGTGTGTACAACCATTGTTAATTTTTTTTTTGTTTTGAAATTCTGTACTATATGTACTGTTATTTGACACTGTTTTCCTGTCTTTGTTTCTGCTATTTTTTACTCTTTAAAATAAAATTAAATCTATAAAATTATAAATAAATCCAATATGTGATATAACTCTCAGAGACCAACAGAGAAAGGAGACAGATACAGAAAAGTGGGGTGAGGTAGAATAGTGCAATTTCCCCTCTCACATCTGTAATTCATAAGACATGCCTAAAAATAGGAAAGTTCCCCCAATAGTTTGTCTTATAAAGGAAAATGGAGACACACGCAGGAAAAAGCAGGAGCAGGAGCTGCAAGAGCTTGCCCCCGTGAGCTCCAAACAACAGTGGGCAGCTTGTTTCAATGTTTGCCTTTTGAACTATGCGTGTGTGTTTCTTTGATAAACACTTAAATTCAGTCTAATAAGAAAACAAGGCCAACTGGAATGTAAGCCATTGCTAATTCACAGTCCACTACAATGTGAGGACTCTCCCTTACACATAGAATAGTGGTTTATTCAACATAGATTATGTATATTTCTTTGATATTAAGATTTATTTTAAATAATATGAAAAATAAAACATCTAAATACTATATAAAATATATGATGCAGAAATTATCTACTTTACTTTTTCCAGAATAGCTTAATACTATTCTCTATGCTTTATAGATGGGAAATATTTCCTACTCCTTTATGACAGAGCATGGGCAGAAGCAGGGAATGTGTCCATATCCCAGGTCCCACCTTTAGCTTCACCATGGCTTCTTTTCATCTAGCCAATGACCCTCAATGCTTCTAGCATCCTTAGCTTGTAGCACCGTGCACTCAAGTTCAAGCTGTGTGGTGCACTGAGATAAAAACTGAAATGTGAAAGAATAAATACAATCTAAAAGATATAATAGATGTAGTAAAATGGAAAGAAACTGAACATAAGGAATAAACAACAAAGATGAGGGAAAAGAGAAAAGATTTTAAAAAGGAAGGGAGAAAAATCAGGCAAGTATGTACATAGGAGACATGAGATGATTGTACCACTAATTCCACTACTATTTTTTTTAAATAGAAGTTGATGTTTAAAATTTTCACTTCGGCTCACTCTATGCCCTCATATGCGCAAGCTGAGCAACTACATCGCAGACAGCAATGTGCAAAACAGAACTCACTGTTGAAGGCCTCTCACCGTGTTCTTATAAATGTGGACCATTTCTAATGTCTTACCAATTATGATTATACTGCTCTTAAATTAAAGGAAGAACTTACAACATAAAAAAGACAAGAAAAACACTAAGGATTATTGAAAGTGTGAATGTTCAAGTATCCATCCAATCTTACATACCTGTATCTGTTGATCTGAGCAACAAATGTGAAGGTAAAATATCTAATATAACAACCATTGTTAATTTGCTATGCTTGATTGGAAAATCTGTACTATATTCTTACTCTGCTTTTTTCTCTTTTTTTTTCCACTGTTGTTTTCACTTTTGTTTTGGTTTTTACTCTTTAAAATAAACTACAATGAAATTTAAGAAAAATAACGTTCAAACTTTCAGAGCTTGTTGCTAGGAACCTTCTGTCTTCTGTACTTAATTAACTCTCTCAGTAGCGAACATCTGCCTGGGAAGTCACTCCTCCTGTAATCCTAATTTAAGTCTCCATGTGCAAAATTTTTGTCCCATCTTTCACTGAGTGGCTTCCTGTTTTTCATTCTATTTAATTCAGATTATGTCTCTATGAACCATTCCAAAAAATTTCCAAAATTCTGAAACTGAATTACATGTCCTTCTTTTGTATTTTCTAGACAATGTTCTCCCCACCTACACACCAAATGCCTCACATTCTTAAATAAGTGGTATTATAACATTCATTACTTTCCTCCAAGATTTATTGGGTTCTAAAATGACAATTTGATCTACAATGGCGAACTTAGATACTAACAGTGGCAAAAAGAAAAATGACTCGCAAATTTGCAACTCTATATTGATGTTTACAAATAAGAAATGGGAACTTCCCATTATGTGAAATTTACAAGAAGAAAGCTAAGTATTATCTGGATTTCTTTGGCTTGAAGAAGTTCTGATTAGGAACATTATGTAACTAAAAAGAAGGTAAAGCGCCCAGTGCAAGGGATGGGAAGACTTTACGGAAAGGCAGTTGAAAGCAGCGGCCTTCTTCTGAGGTTACAAAACTAAGATTTCCTGAGGCTCCAGATGGAAGGTTTCATTCCAGAGCCTTGAAGAACTAACACCCAGACAGGGTTTGGTATTTACAGAAGCATGCAGAAGATGGGATGGAGTAAATGCTGAAGACGAATCCTGTAAAGACAACTAAGAAGAAGGCCAGAAGAGTGACAGGGTCCCTGGAGAATAGGGGACAGGTGTTGTGGGAAAATCGTAGATAATAGGTTCACTGTTGCTTATGGAAAACATGAGCCCCAAAAAGAGGAGAGGCCACAGTAGGACTGGAGTTGATATGACAATATTTGATGATGGTAACTCTACACAAGACAGCGATGTACACCTGAGAGCCTCGGCCTCAGAAGGAAGTAGAAAATGAGGCCATCAGCTGAGATTAGCAGTAAAAGAAACATTGGAAGCTTAATTCATCATGGTGGAAAAAAACCTGACCTGCAGTTCATACTTATGATGTGAATTATTCAACAATTTTTAAACACACACCGAATTGGAATCACTTGGCTCTCACTTGGAATAATAAGCCAGTCATGTTAGCCTTCCATGCAGTAGAGTTTTAATGATGTGTAATATTGTCTCAAGAGGGCTTCTAATTGGTATTGTCCCATAAAAAAGTAATCTGGGACATTGTTATTGTCTGTCTCATTCCATTTCTCTAGAAAATCATAAGGGTTATAAGATAATATAAATTAAAATGTAGAACTGTTAATAAAGTCCTAATTTTCACAAGAGAAATCTTTCTTCAAATAAAGTCAATCTGTAAACACTGGATCATACCAAAACTTTAAGTTTCAAACTTTAACATGAAACCTATGAACATTGGCATGACCCTTTTCTTCTAATTTAACTTGGAATATAGCAAAACCAGCCTTGAAATAATACTCATCATTTTTGGTCTCTAATGGGCCCAGTCATTTAGCTCTTATAATCAGACATAGGACATTACACACAGGGTCCTAGTGGCACAACAGCCAGCCTACGATTCAAGTTTCTTTAATTAAACTCTTTTACAGACGAAATGACATGGCTATTGATTTTAAAGTGTCAGAATCCTGTTTTCTGTTTGTTTCTCCAGTTACATAAAATTAGCAACCGCATCCATTATTTCCTTCAAATCCTAGCACATTCTTGTTTCCTTGCAGTGCCTACAGCACAGGTTCAATAGATGTTGACTGATTTGCTTTGAGCACACTGCACAGTATTCGGATACCTTTAAAATTCTAAGTGGATTCAGCTACTCAAGTGGAGAAAGAGTGAAAACAAAGCAGAATTTTTAAATTCAGCTTAGTTCAATTAGAGAGTGCCTGGGACAAAGAGGAATTTAGGAAAATGTCTACAAGTGAACATGAAGAATGATTTACAAAAATGCATTTCAAAAGGAGAATCCATGGAGGTGTAAGTATCTAAGAAAGTACAAGTGGCAGTCTATCAGTGAGGGTGGGGAAATACGGGCTTCTTATTTCAAATACACACAATCTACTGGGCCCATTTCCTGGTCAGAGCTTTCCTTCTATGTTAAATTCTTGTTGAATCCTTGTGGTTCAGATGAACCCTACACTGGAAAAAAAAAAAAAAAAAAAAAAAAACTTCACATGCCAGTGGAATTTAAAATATTAAAAGTAAGAGTTCTTTAAATTATATCTAAGACTCCAGTCAAATAGAAACTAGTGAGAACCATAATCATGTATTAATCATTAAGGGCACTTCGCTACTTAAATTCTTTCAACCCCTGTAGGTAATATCTGTAAAATATAAGTCTACCCTCATAAAAACAAAACAAAACAAAACAAACAAAAAAAAAACTGATGTAAAATTAAACTTCAAATTATTAAAACTAAATAATGATAAATTTATAGATATGTGAGATGGCAACTTTACTGTAATAAATTGATCAAATTATAAGTACTACATAATGACATCTGAGAAATGAAATGACAAGAAATATATATTTCTTTTCCCAACAGCAAAATTGAGTCCATTGGTTTTAGAATCTAGTAGCAAAGGCAGTAAAATTCCATTCATAAGATTAGCTCAGTTGGATAAAATGGGCATGACTGTGTCTTACTTCAAATATCTTAATAGGTAATAATGGAAACAAGTCATATAACATGTCTTCAACAATTTAAGACAGCCTACCACATTGTCTATTATTACTGTTTAGAGAAACTCCTAAATATCAATGTAAGTATTTTCATTCACATGGATAAAATTTGAGGCCTATGTTTCCTGTTTTCTATCTGCATAGTCTAAGTACACTTTTAAGAGTAACAATGACAATAGCAAAATAAGAACAGATAATTAAGGTGTAAGCCAGGTTTGGAACTAAGTCTTTTACTTAAATAGTAAATAGAATAATGTTTTTAACAACCATAGCAAATGAGCACTATTGTTATTTTACAGAGCTGAACTCAAGGAAGATAAAAGATTGTCACCCAAGATTGTTTAACCTATAAATGGCAAAAGCAGAATTTGAATTCAGGTAGTATATCAACTTCTACATCACACTGAGCTAAATTCTCTATTGTTCTATTTCACAAGAAATTCATAACCAAATTCATAAATAAAAGCAACATGAATCATGGTAATTTGGAAAGTATCAATGTGAAAGTATTCAAGATAATGCAAAATAAGAAGATATAATCAATATCCCTTGAGCACACTTCACTGTACCTTGAAGTTATAAAACATCATCCTGTATGTCTCTCAAATAAAATATACTTGTGTCAGGGAGGTAAGCACTTTATGTCAGATAGCTCAGTTAGCTTTGATAGGGCAGTTGTATGAGAAAGAGGGTAAATAATTACTTACCACTAGGGTAAGTAATTTTCCTAGGGTTACACCGTATAAAAATGGTCCCATTGACGTTTGAATGTGAGTAAAGCTAATACAATGGAGTCCATACGCCTCTTTATTATAATTTATAGTTTCTATGATGGAAAGGAGTGCCATATTCATATCCTAGGTTTTCTATGTGATCATTTTGAGAATGTAGGGTCTCATCAACTAAATCACATATATACACAGTTTAACGGTTTCTAGAAAAAGGTAGGCATAGAGTAATGCATAAGAAAGAAGAAGCACTTTATCTCTTTGAACCTATTAAGAATCCCATTTATTTTACGTCAGTGGCTCCCCCAACTCTAATAAATTAGGGCACTTGATGGACTTGTATATGCACTCATTAACTGGTAGACAACTTGCCCTGTGTCATCATCCTTGGAAATACATTATGCTTTATAAAATAATTTTCTTGAACCACCAGGGTTTCTCATGTTTGAAATGAGGATATCTTAACTTGTGAGAAGAAAATTGGAAGGAAAAATAGGTGAAATGCATTAGCTGAGAAAATATATCAGAAACGCTGCAAAAGCAAAGGGGAGAAAAAGCTTTACTACAAATTATATATATATATATATATATATATATATATATTCATTCCAATCTCATCTGGAAAGATGTTGCTAATTAAATTTGGTTTCAGTGTGTGAGAATTCTATAGGTGGTGGGGTAATTGCTTTTATCATTTCATAAAATATAGCTCAGCTACAAAAACATTTAATCCTCTAAATCCAGGATATTTATCACTAGTTTAAAATTGGGCTCTAGGCATTTACCCCAGCTAGTCATTAATCTACCAGATATGTTCCACAAAATAGTGTATTATGAGACCTTAAAAGAAACATTTGTCTTGGCTGAGCAAATGTTTAAGTTTTCTTTTCACCTTCTTTGGATTGTACAGTTCTGTGTTACTAGGATGCTTCTCTGGGCCTACAGTCTGGTCTGCATTCTACGCGTCTTGTCCAACCCATGCCTACTTTCCTGCTAGCCATGCTGGCCTTTTGCTGTCCTGCCACTGTCCTTTATGGTCACCTCAAGGGTACATGACAGAAAAGATCTCCAAATTCCAGACGCAAGCCCATGGTCCTCATCATAAAGGTCAGCAGAATCAAGTTCATTCAAGGAGATCGGTGTTTAAAAATAATGTCTAAGTTGTCTGTTTCCCTAAGTGGATTGGCCGTAATAAAACAGACCATGGTCTGACACGTTGACCTGCTACCAGGGCTTCACTCACCTGTGTCAAATCTGCAGATTTTGAAAGTCTGCGGTCCCCATTGTCCTTGGAGTGTTGCAGGCCTCTGAAGTCTTCTGTCACTCAAGGACAAGGGCATGGGTGCAGGGTGAGAAAGGCAGTCTGAATCAGGAACTGCAGAACCCAGTGGTCCACACACCAATGGACCCAAATCCAAAGCTGTAACATCTGCCTCGATATTGTGAAGCAGAAACATTGAACTCAAAGGGTCAGTGCCCTCTGAGCATAATTTTGAATGATTTATGAACAAGGCTTGTCTTCAAAGAGAAACCTTTTTGGTGACTCTGGGATCAAGCTGGTTAAGAAGGAACTACCCTGTTTTTTCAAAGGGTGCCCTTCTCAACCACGCTAGAATTACTAAAGAGCTAATGTCCCATTCCTACCTAGACCTACTTAGTCCTGTATGTATTATGCAGCCCTCACTTACTGAATCTAGATAAAAGAAACACAACGTAAGAACAGCAAGTAGCGAAAGAACTACTCCAGAGTTGCCATCAAGGCCTGCTTGTGTCGACCTCCTATCCTATCTGGTGCACACACAATCAAAGAGATAAAAGAGGCAGGCTGCAGAGAGAGTGCGGAGCACCAACCGCCAGGGAGAAATACAAACCACTGACATGGTAGTGATCTGTGGAAAGAATGGTGGGATCGGGAGACGGCACCGAAACAGGACTACATAATGCTAACCAAGTAGCACAAGGCTGCTACTGAGCAAAGAAAGAAAGGGGCAGAAAGAGAATGCACAGCGTTGACCTGCGACAGTAACCACTATGAAGCCACGAGTGAGCCCTGCGGTCTGCGCTGATCCAATTTATTAGAGTGCGTGGGGGTAAAACCTATTGGAAAAGATACCAAAGCAGCACATTCTCCACAGCATTTGAACTGCTCCCAAGTGGTAAGAAAGTAAACACATCATCTGTGGGACAAAAGGGAAAATCACATCCATTCATGGCCAGCGGAAAATCTCTCAAATATTATGATGAATTGAAGAAATCAGGGGCTACTTTTTTTTTTTTTTTCTGTAAGAGCTGCTTTATCAAAGCCATTTATTTTCTCAGCCTCTTCCTAGTTCCTTTCCGATACCATTAACTGGCTGAATGGATGTGGATAACAGAATCAGCACTGCTAGATGGAATTTGAAAGTGGAGTCCCTTGATTTCCAAAGCAGGAGTTGGGGGCCTATTTTCAAACTTATTTGGGAATTCCTCTGCAGCCCGAAGCTACTAACAAGGGAAGACCCTGTTGTCTGTGTCTACGGCCACTTCTTCTGAGACTGCAGATGAGCATACAGAGGAGTGACCCTGACTCTCTGACATTGTCCTACTCATAGCAAGGGGAGACCATGACAGCGCTGAACTGCCGCATGAGTCTGGTCACACATCAATTGATTTTTGTGTGTGTGTGTGTGTGTGTGTGTGTGTGTGTGTGTGTGTGTGTGTGTGAGGTCACTAAACTATCTTAAGTAAACTGAACTCTCCCCTCAAATCACACTCAAAGAAAAGAAAGTGGACAGAGGCCTCAGTAGGAAAGGGAAGAGCAAAAAAGTAGGTGTCAGGCAGGTAGTTGAAGAATAGGAGGACAGAAAAAGAGAAAATAAGGCCAGGCAATTTCAGGTGAAGACAGTATAAAATGAAAGGAGGTATAAAATTGCAAGGGGCTAAAGGGAACGAGCAAGAGCAGAGTACTGGGGTGAATATATATCTGGACTTTACAACAAACAGCGCTCACACAAAATATACTTGCTCTAACTGGTTACCAGCCTAGGGAAATCAGAGACCAAATCCTGGTATGTGCTGTAATAAAAACAAAATGGTTAGGGCTACACAGTTGAACATACATGGCCCGGAATGCAGGGAAAGCTGCAGGTCTTATGCTCCATTATTTCTGATACTTGAAGGCACCCCAGAAATTTCTTACACGAAGCTCTGAGTTGTTGTTGTTGTTGTTTTTTGGGGAGACTTATAGATCTATGAAAGAACTAAGTCTGGCATGAATTCATTTGGAAGACTGAGCCCTGAAGTTAGGAAGAAGAGTGACACAGAAGTGGCTGGCATAGCCTAGGAAAACACCGCATGGCCAAGTAGAAGCCCATAGAGTAAGCACAACGATTCTCTTTCCATCATACACGATTGCTGCTCTTCATCCCGTAGCTCTCAGGAAAGAGCCTCTGGATACACAGGATGATGATTATATCCAAGATGTGAGCGTAACAGGCTCTACCGTGATGGGTGGGGAGTGAGGATCTTCTCTGGACTGAGGAGCATCTGTGGAGTGGAAGCTGCTGAAGATTGCTATGGCTGCATTTTATTATTAATATTTCTTAATCTTAAGCATGCCCATAATCTTGTACTTTTAGACAAAGAACAAGATAAGAAATAACTAAATCTGAAGGGTTGGAGCTGAAAGTGAGTGGGGGGGGCAAAATGCATGCAAAGCCTGGAGCCAAGAAAATTTGCCTGAGTCGGGGCTGTAGGAATGTCTATGGTGGTGATATGAGACCCCGACTCTATGGAAACCCAAACACCTGTTTATCAGCTTCCACTCCCACAGATGTCCAAGGAGAACAAAATAAATTAGATCAAGTTTTAAAATGCATCCAGTAGCTATTTGGCCAGGGAGAGAAGACAAGTGGCTATTTCAAAAGCTGATGTACCAGGTCAGAATATTCAATAAATGATAAAAATTAATGAGGCAGTAAGTGATCTGACTGCAGAACTGATCAATCCAGCAACTGCATTTTCTGT
Source organism: Myocastor coypus (assembly GCA_004027025.1). Classification (NCBI taxonomy): domain Eukaryota; kingdom Metazoa; phylum Chordata; class Mammalia; order Rodentia; family Myocastoridae; genus Myocastor; species Myocastor coypus. The sequence continues at coordinate 45,103 of PVJA010009429.1, forward strand.
AGCCTAAGTAGAACAAATGAGTAATGGCATTTTATGGCTAGGTGGCTAGGGCTTATATGACTGTAAATGTTATTAATGATTTTAATCCATCTTTAAAAACGACCCAAGTCTATTAAAAATTTAAAAAATATCCTACCAACAGGCTTATTCTCTAAACTCTTGGAAAATAAAGCTGACCATAAATCACACTCATAAGTATGTTACTAAATATAATACTAATTATTTCCACTCAATTGTATTGGTCAGTATATCTCTAGCAAATTTAACAAGGAGCTCTATTTTTCTTTAATGAAACCACAAACAGAAGACACAAGAATCATTTTATTACAGCTATTGTAATTGTAACACTCAACCAAAACTCCTTGTCTCAGCTCTCCTCTCTCTCTCTCTCCCTTTTCTGTCTTTTTTGTAATAAGTTCTCTCTACACAATTGAGGCTGAATTTGTGCTCATTTTGAAGCCCTAGTTTGCCTCAAACTCACAATGGTCTTCCTGCCTTAGCCTCGCAAGTGCTAAGATTATGAGTGTGCGCTGCCACGCCTGGCTTCAAAATTCTCATTTACATAATAATGCCATTATTTTTTTTCTAATCTCCCATCACATGTACATCCTCATGTGCTTCTAGCTAACCTTGTTTTTTATCTCCAACGTACATATTTTATAGAGAAATAAGCTAATGTAGGCCACTTATAATAATGATGCTTCATTTTATATGAAGTCGTTATGCTAGAGTAATAGTAAAGCCTTCTCCCTTCTTTCTACACATAGCATGTGTATTTTTAATTATTCCGGTAAAGTCAACATTCCTATGTGTGAAACTTTACTCTTATTGTGGAACCCAAGTGGCTTCAGTGTAACTGTGACAAAAGTTCTGCTAAGACTATGGTATATTTACAAAAGTTATTGAAAGAGATGTTAAATACTAGCATAGCAACTAGAATTCTCAAGTTTGTCAGAAGATATCAGTAGTCTGGCTTCTTCACCATCAATTTTGACAATGATAAATAATAACCACTTTTAATACATTATTGTACACATCGATTTTTCAAAGACTTCTGGTAAGGGATAGTTACAACTGAGAGAAGCATATTGAATATTCTTTCAATAAGATTATCTGCTCAGTTTTCTGTAAGGCAAATCTTGTTATGATGTTTGCAGAAAAAAACAATCCCCCTTTGAGGAAATTGTTGGTCATAATCATAAACCAAAGCAAACTATTTTGATATTTGATATGTATGACTTTGAATGATATTCTGGTTCTAATAATTTATCACTGGCACAATGATAACTTGTTAAAATTGTAAAGCATTTGTCACAGAATAGTTTTCTATAAAATATTTCTCTGAGCAGATCTCTAATCTCTACTAATGTTCATTGAAAGTCTAAGGGCTTGGCCCTCTATTCTTGTCACTCTGTATTTTCTGCCTCAGAGAGTGCTCAGCCCATCAGTGCATTAATGGAACTTAAATGTAGTAATGACTCCCCAAAATTGTATCTTCAGACCATATACATAACTAATGCTAGTACAATATTCATAGAGATCCTATATTCAGTGTGTGCTATTGCATGATCTTTCACTAAACCACTGTTGTGTGTGTCCTTATGTTTTCTGTCTTTGAAATGTTGTTTTGTGACAAAAGCCAGGAATCTGAGTGCTATCATGCATGCCTTAGCTTTATTTATTCCTTTCCTTGATTCTCTATGGAATACAAATTCTTTAGTGAAGATAGTCCTAGGTACTAGCTAGAGGGACTCTAGTGACCTCCTCAACGATTTCATCTCCATCTTCCATCTTTTCATTTTGAGATTTTCCCACTAATCGCCATTTCAAGTTAGCTTTCCAGTTACAAATTTCTCTCCCTGATACTCTCTGATATTACATAAGGGATTTCCGATTTCAGATTGCATCTTTTGTTGTCATTTGACACAATCTCAGACCTTCCTGTTATAGTTTATGTCTAGTGTTTCCCCAAAGCCTCGTGCAATCATGAGGTGGGGAGTTTTAGAGTTTGAGACTTGACTCATGATCCACAGGGATTATGTGTTTTAGTACGGATGGGGTTATGGATTTTAGTACTTCTGGGATTGTGGGTGTGGCCTAAGGCAGACAGGCTGAGGCAGAAAGCCTGAATGGGATATAAAGAGAGACACAGAGGCAGATGCTTCCTCTTGCTCTCTGCTGCCCTGGCTGTTCCGTTGCCTCTGTCGCCATTGCTGCTCCTGTTCCGCTGCCATGAACGGCTGCTCTCTGCCACGTGCCTCTCTGCCTTGGAGCCAGACAAGCATGGACTGAAACCTCCAGTAACTGTGAGCTAAATAAGCCCTTCCTTCCTTCATTTTGAGTATCTTTTTCTGGGTGATCTGTCCCAGCAAAGAATAAAAAGTAATGAAGACACTTCGCAAGCTCTCCTTCAGCTTCTGTTCCCTCCCATCATCCACAAACACACATTTTGTTTATGTCATGCAGAACATCTTTACCGCCCATAAAATACTTTTTAAAATGATTCTTCCCCTTCGCTGTTGTGTCTAGAACCTTCTTTGTCTAATCCATTTCACCTTCGGTCCTTCAGTGAGGTTTCCTTACCATGTGTTCTCATAACAACTTGTGATCCCTTCAACCAAGCTGCACCTCTCAGTTCTTACACTTGTACTTCTATATCTATTTAATCTAGTAAATTTGAAGTTATTGGAGAACAAAAGTCACCTATTAAACTTTAAATTTCAGACCCAACCAATCATATGTGTCTATGGAATGTCAGTAAACGTATATGCAAGTCTATTATTAAATATGTAATATTATTTTATATTATATCCTAACTCTAGTTACTCTGATGTCTTCAGCACTTTCAGGGACAAAAGTAACATGGTACTGGAACAAAAGCAGATGCACAGACCAAGAAGTGAACAGAAGACACAGAAACAGACTTATGCAACTGCATTTTGAAAATGGAGTCAGATACGTATGCAGGAAAAGAGCCTATTGATTGCATTACTGGAAAACCTAGGCAATGCTGTGTAAACTTTGAAAGTTGATTCGTATTTTTTGCTCTGTGCTAAAGGCAAACCAACACGGATCATATATTTAGGTGTAAGAATACACATTTTAAAACAGTTAGAAAAAAAATGAAACCCCGAAACCATCGCAGAGGCAAAAGCATTCTGAACAGGAATCCAGCAGCACAGGAAATAGTGTTAACAAGCAACCAATGGGAGCACCGCACATTACTAAAAGCTACCGTGAAGCAAAGGAAGCAAAAACCAAAGCTGTGATCTAGGAAATGGGACAGTGCTTTGCCTGTTACTCTTCTGAATGAGGTTTCGTACTTATAATGGATAAATGACTGCAAAACTTTAAAAACTAAGTAGTTCAGATCAGTAAAGGAGCAAATGAATTGAAGAGATACTTATTCAATTAAATAAAAGGGCAGATTTCCAATACATAAATGAAAAAAGATGCAACATGATAGCCATCAAAATGAAAAATAAAATTACATTGAAATCCTAATAAACTCTAGTGAGAATGGTAATCATCAAGAATGCAACTTATATTAAATGAGGATGTGTTAGGAATTAAATGTAAATGAGTACACAGCTTGTTTAGTTGGCATACCTGAAGTATCTAAGTTTATTTTACTTTTTATTCATTTTAATGAATAAAACATAAAATAGCAATGAAATAGTTTCAAGACAGGTTAGTGGTGTAGCTACAGTAATTAATGCACTGCCCATCGTTTTCTACCTAGCAGTTATTCAGAGCACAAGAGGCAGACATGATGTCTTTGTCTAAACAATATTAGTACAAACCTTTCTTCTCAATGAACTGAAAGTAGCTGTACATCTATCCTTTCTTATGCATGCATATATGTTTGTATTTCAAATGACAAAATGGTCCTTTATTTATACTTCTGCAGAGTTAGTAACGATGACTCTAGGTTGTCTAGGGACAAATGACTGACCTGAGCCAGATAGGATGTTTATCTCAGGGGTGAGGTAGCTTGTTTGCCATAGACACTGAGGCCTAGTCCCACCTACACACATTTGATCGATTTCCTAGCTTCATGGCTCCCAACATATCGCCTTTTTTGTGTTGTTGTGTCAGATATGGGTGTTCTACTGCAGTTAAACAACATGTATTTGAAGAAGTCTTCAAAGAACCTTATCATACCTGAAACCAGTCCAAAATTGTAAGTACTTGAATTCAGAAAAACCACCTGATGTAGTCTAATAGTCCATAACAGTAATGGGTTACCAACACAAGTGTCAATTTCCTGAGATTGTGGAAAGTAATTGATGGCACAGTGTGCCTAGGGAGAGTCACCTAGAAAGAAAACTTTCCCTCAGGCTTTAATAGCCAATTGCTTGAACAATGGCCATGAATCATGCAGAGGGCTGACACTGACAGAAGATCTCTAAAGTGCTGTACATGTTTCCAGGGTAAATCATGAGATTTGACTGACCTTGCCAGATAGCAAAAGTTACATTTTTTTAAATTATACATTTCTTGCTTTAACTTAGTCTTAACCATTAGACAGAAAAGTGTAACCATGTAGTATAAAAAGTAATGCCACATTGAACCGGGTGTGGTGGCGCACGCCTGTAATCCTAGCACTTGGGAGGCTGAGACAGGCAGATCGGTGAGCTCAAGGTCAGCCTGAACTGCATAATGAGACCTTGTCTCAAAAAGACAAAAATAAATAAATAAATAAATAAATAAATAAAGCCACATTAATGTGCTGAGCTATAAAATGCTGAAGTCTACGGTATTTTTGTCCAGGACACAGAAAGCTAACAATAATATTAGCAGTACATGTACTACCAATATAGGTGATTTAAGGGTTATATTTGTTATTTTAATTATTTAATTATTTTATTTGTTTGTTCGTTTATGTGGCGTAGGTTCCCACTATACGGCTTGAACTTTTAACTATACTCGTGGTTCAGCCTCCCCAGTGCTGGGTTTACAGACATTTACCATCACACCCAGTTTACATGGCAGGTTTGGTGCCTGGAAGCTGTACAGCATGTGCTATTAGGGGTCAAACCTGTGTGCTTGCCACTTTCAGGTAGGCACTTAGACTGCCGGGCTGTCTCCATAGACTTAGTGATATTTTAAGAACAATATGAACAACATAGTTAATATTATTTTAAATTACTAAATAAGTTTATTTCAGTACAAAAGTTACCACAAGACTCCAGATATTGCATTACTAAACATTTCTTCACTGAGAGATGTACCAGTGGCCCTGGCCTCATTTCCTTTATGGACTGGACAGTAACACCAGCAGCTGGGATTTAGCTAACACTTCATGCCAGGCATGACTGTCATTTCTCCATTATTTCAGTCACCTACAACATCATGTACTGTGTAAGCTTTAGCAAGTCTGCCTCTATTGACCCAAGATTTAGTAGAACATCAAGCAGGCTTCTCCTGCTTTAGGAAGAGATGAACAAATCAAAGGGTGAGGCCTGCCGCTTGGAGTTCTGTCCATTTTCTCCAACGTAGGCAGCCTTCAGTTTGCTGTTGTAGAAACTCTGGATGCAAGGGTCACAACCACTTCTTAGGGTACTATGAGTCCAAAGTTCACAAACATTAAATAAGAGATACGAAGCCAATAACAAATTCAAAACAGCTGCATGCCATATGTACTACAAATCGTTCCGTCTGTCATTTTTTCAAAGCTAACAAGTATACATACAGTTCATTGCTAATATTAATTGTGGAGATCGTTGCTTATTCTCCAAATATTCTCTGCATATGCTTGCTGCTGGAGGGAGAGAAAGTGTGCTTTTCTGCCATGTCCCCATATATGCAGACTTAGATATATTACTTATTTCATTACAAAGGCTCTAGGAGATACAGCTCCGAAACTCTGCATGACAATGTGAATGCCCCAGAGACAGGGATGTCAAGATTCATTTCCTTCATCCTTAGCTTGCACTGCGCAATAGCACCAGTAGCAAGAATGCATCTCATAGTCCACGGTCGTGTATTTCGTTCAGGAAGCATGACAGGGTGGTGTAAACAATGGGCAGTCTCTGATACTCCAATTTAATAAGAATAAACGCCTTTCCTACATAAAAACTCCCCAAGAGTTATGAGTTTCTAAAAGTCACTAGTCAAACCTAATTTATGAACTCAAGGTGAGCCCAGGAATACAAATACAACTGAGATGCTTTTGCTGGTACCAGTACTGTGACACTCAGGGACTTAGAGTTTGCTCCAGAGGTTGATCCAGAAGCGTGAGCACAGGGGCTTCCAGGCACAGCCTGCTTTGCTGTGCAAACTTAACTACCAGAGCAAATAAAGTATCCGAAAACTCTTTCCTCAGTGTGCTACAAAGAATCAAGCTAAAAATAATATGTGGAATTACAGGCCTATGCATTATGCACATGTGTCTAAGAGCTGCTATCAGACATTGTATTTTAATGAAGATGCTGGAAAAATAATTATAGGTCTAAAGAAAGCTAGGAATTCTTATATTTTTTAACCTTTACCTCTTATTTTCACCATATTTATGGACCAACTGGATTTAATCTTTTCAATATCATTCTAAGACTGTAGAGTACTTTTGTTTTTTCTCTCTCTTTTTCCTTGTCATTTGGGTCGCTAAAATGTTCAGGGAAGTCCCAGAATGTTATAGTCTGTGCTTGCTATGTATGAAAAATTATAGCACGAAACATAAACTCACTTTTTATTGTCATACACAGGCAATCAATATTATTTGTTTCTCTGATCACCAGAGCAGTCACCAGTTACAACTCAAATGTAATATTCTGGAACAATTTTCCAAAATAAATCAGCTGAAGTTTTGTTTTTAATGACATTCACAAAACTACTAAGAATATCGCCTTTTCTCTGTCTAGTAGCTAGCTTTGATAATGGTGTTTTAATGATCTGGCACTGAAGAATAAATTTTCTTCAGAATTAGGACTATCTCTGTATGCATTTTCAATTGCAATATTAGTTAGGGCAACCCTTATCGCGCCCTCCAAACTGTGTCTACCCCAATGATGAGGCTTCTTGGGGAATAACAATCGACAGTACAGTTTCATGTAGACCTTTGGATACATAATAGGTGTGGAGGAATATTGATAATACTGTAAAAGTACGGATATTTATGTAATCAACAGAACTAACTTATTCACATGTTGAAAAACATAGTTTGCACACTGTTATGTCAGAATTAAGCATAACTGCATTCCCTTTCCTTTAGCCAAATAGAAATCTAAAATCCTAAATTTTTGGAAAAGTTGGGATTGCACTAGAGTGCCACAAAGGGACCCTTGCATTTCTAGTGCTTGATCCTGTTCATCATTCCCTCACAGTGGTATTCAAAGCCATCTCTAAAACCCCGGAGCATCCAATCAATCCCATCGGTATTAATGGACTTCATTTTAAATGTCCTGTACAAAAACCAGTTAAGTTAGCTGGATGCTCTCGCTATCATTTTAGCCTTCTCAACAATACTTCTGGAAGGGCTGGGGAGATAGCTCAGTGCCATGGGTGCCTGTGTGGCAAGAGCAAGGCCCTGAGCACAATCCCTAGTTAAAAAAAAAAGAAAAAAAAAAAAAGAAAGGAAAAGAAAAATCAGGGGCTGGGGAGATAGCTCCGAGACACAAGTGCCTGCTGGGCAAGTGCAAGGTCGTGAGTTCGAACCCTGGTCCCACCAAAAAAAAAAAAAAAAAGAAAAATCAGAAAAGAAAATTCAGGAGCTGGGCCTGGGAGTTGCACAGCTGCAATCCCCGCCCACAGGAGGCTGAGGCAGGAGAATCACTGTGAGTCCAAAACCAGCCTGGGCTGTTAAGTGAGCACAACAGCAGGGGCGCTAAAGCTGCATAGTAATACCTTGTCATAAAAAGACACACACACACACACACACACACACAATATTTTTCCTATATTTCCCTTCCTTACCCTTAGGGGAATGAGCCTCACTTCCAAAGCTAACATGATCGTCTTCCTTTTTCTTCTTCTTGCCTTCTCTCCTCTCACCTCACCTTATGAAATCTTGAATCCCTTATTGTCACAAAGTTCCAGGCTCAATGCAAGGATCAGTGGACATAACGGTAAATAAGATTATCTTCAATATGAGCAGCTCACATTAGTTGTCATATACATCTCTGTTTGGAACTCTGACCCTTACATTCTGAGTAAAGTGTTTCCAAAAGTTCCCGATGACCTCTCCCTTGACCTTTTGCAGTCTTCGCTTTTCTTGATCCTGCTTGAAACGAGCACATGTTTTGTGTCTGAGACATTGGGTTTCCCAAATAACAGTCTGCTTGCTGCCCCTACCCATTCTTGTAACTCCTCCAGGGGTGGAGAATAAGGTCCGCTTCCCTCAATCACTCTCAGTGTCCTAGTAATGGGTTAATAACTGGTTAAAATTAATGTCACTTCTCAGCATTAAATACTGTATCTGAGTTTCATTTCTGTTCTCACCCTCAGCATTATACTTAAACAACACTTTGAAAATCTTGCCATTGTCCAAAGCTCAATATGGCTACCGTTGAGGTTCTCCTTGGACCCCTAGCGCGCCCTTGTACTCCAGGTGTCTCTAAAGAACAGCAAAAATTACCCTATCAATCATCTTTGAAGCTGTGTAGTTATCTTTGAGTCCAAACCTACAAACCAATCATGTAACTACTTTTGTTGTTCTGTTTTATTTCCTCCTCATGTTAGGAACCTGTGACTTTACAGGTAACATTAATGGAAAATCTTTTCAAGAAAACTTCTTTATCTTTTTACCTTCTCTCATGTCATGCATTTTATAGGATTAATCATCCTAAATCTTCTGATACAGGGACTCTTGTGTTCAGTCACCTTTCATATAAACATCTAACATCTCTATGGAATGTTAATGAAATATGTTTGGGTGTTGTTCTAAGTTTCCATGATTTGGTTCCAGCTTACTTTTGCCCTGGTATGCCCATATTTTCCTTCCTAAATTAGAGGCACAATAGACTACTTACTCTTTTTCTCCTGTAAACATGGAGAATCAAAGATAGTCCTAAAACCAGGCCCTTCACAGGGTGCTAAAGCAAATCTTAAACATCACTTAAATTCAAGTGTCCTTTCCCTGAAGAATCAGCTAGTGAGTTTACACTATCTCATATAGTATGATGATTTATTCTTCAAAAGATTGCTTCCCACTCTCCACCCTCCCTTCTAGGTCTTTGGTGTGAGCACACTATTCTACTCTCCTGTGAACTTCCTGAAGACCAAACCACAGGATTTTCCTCCCTAAGAACTAATTATAATCATTGCAATACTAAGACTGCAATAAAAACGCATAGAATGCGTTATTTCCTAAAAATAACATGCTAGAATTCATATATTGCCAAAGCATTTATGACACTGTTACACACTCTTTCCACTTGCATAAATTGTATTTATACCTTGGTGGTCATACTCAGTGCAGAAGGACACTTTCTCAGCTACTGAGTTAGACACTTAGTGCAGAGGGTCTCTTATATTTTTTAAAATCCTAAATTTCAAAATTGTACATTAGGACTGTGCCTAGCTATAGTCACACCAAGTAAATCAACCTTTCTGGGCTTTTGCTGCCTAATTTCTTAGGCTTATAAGATTATGCTTTTGTTTATTAAAAAATAGGCATTTTGAAATTAGGTGTTCATTTTTCTTCAGTAAAAAAAAATTCTCAGAAGTTGCCTTTGTAGATAGAAAGCATAAGCCATCAACAAGTAAACTAGAAACAGTAATGATTTTAGTTTTAAATTTTGCAGCTTTGGAGGTTAAAGGCAGAGCCTGGTGAAGCCAAGTAACTATGCTACTTCTGGACTACATTCCTGAGTCCAACAGAAGGATTTTCTGTCTGTAATTTATATAACTTCTCTAAGTTTTAGTGAAGTCATCCATTAAGTAGGGTTAACCATAATAGTTACCCCTAGGATTTTGTGAAGATTAACCAAAGCAATGCTTAAAGTGGTCGCCATGATTGTTGATATACAATCATGTAATTGTTATTCACTTACTTTTAGCAGTTAATATTATTCCTTCTCATCTTCTAGACAGGAAATTGTCTCGATGTAAAACGTTACATTTTATACTGGTAAAATGGCTTTGCTTTTAAAACTGAATTTGAAACAGCAGTGTGCATTTTCTTTGCAACTTCTTCTGGTTTTATCATTGAGATAAAGTCCTTTGTATGCAATGTGTTTAATTAATACATAAAAGACATTAAAGTAGAATTCAAAAATGACTGTGTAGATTTTTTCACTAACTCAATGAGTCCTTATAATTTTGAAGATTTGCTATTAAAATGGAGAAAATCGCTATGAAAATACATGGGCACTTTAGCACATGAGATTTTATGTTGTTTTCCTTTTGTGTATTTGATACCAGATCTCACTATGCAGCTTGGACTCCTAGTGATGCTCCTGTTCTCAGCCTTCCCAACTCTGGGGTTGTAGGTGTGCACCACCACATGGGGACTCTGGTTGAGCTTACTCTGGGGGCAGCGCTGCCGTGGCATGTCGTGCAGAGGAGGGAACCGAGGGCCTTGCATTTGCCGAAGCTTGTCTAAGTAGGCACTTTGTCCACTGAGCTATTTCCATGGCTGGACATTGTCACTTGGTTGCCTTAGTTTTAATAATGGTGAGGATCACCTGTTACTTGATCTACTGATAAGACTATGCTAATCTTATCATTTACCACAACACAGTCCTGATTAAACATTCTGTCCTGATGAGAAGCTTTATTTGTGTGTGTGTGTGTGTGTGTGTGTGTGTGTGTGTGTGTCTGTGTGTGTGTGTGTGTGTGTATGTGTGTGTGTGTGTTTGGTCACATTTCTTTATTTATTTTATTAATTTCAATAGTAGGACAGCCATAATATTTAATACAATGCATATTGTTGTCTTCATAGTAGTTGTTCAGAGTACGAGATGCAGGCATGGTAACTTTTCTAAACACTATTAGTACAAATATTTTTTCTCATTGAACTAAGAGAAAGTAGCTGTATATATAGTCCAATAGGGCATAACAGTAGTGGGTTATCTGCACAACTGGCAACGTTGGAAGCTGTTGACTTGAGCCTTTTACAGCTCAGTGTACTAATCTGGCTCTACTGTTCACACCTCGTGGTCAAACTTTTCTGCTGGATGGTTAAGATCAAGTTAAAGCAAGAGCTATATAACAAAACATGTAACTGTTTTATCTGACAAGGTCAGTCAAATCCTCTCAGGATTTATCCTAGAACCATGTACAGATCCTTGTAGATCTTTTGCCAGTGTCAGCCATCTGGATGAGTCACGCCCAGTTTTTGACCAGTTTGCTCTCTGTGAAAGCCTGAGAGAATGTTTTCTCTCTAGGACTCTCTTTAGGTACACTATACACCATCAATCCCTTTTCTCTGTGGACCCATAATCTGCTCGAACAGAAAATTTGGCATACCCACTGAGTTATAGGATGTTAACGTACAGGTTCTCTTACATCCTGAGTCCTTACTGACCTAGAGGGCCTGGACCAAAATATTAGCACCTTCGTGGGAAGTACCGCTAGGCACAGAGGACGGTGGTACCTGACTTTCTGCTGCTGACAAAATACATTACAAACTACTGTCCTAGATCTTAATATTCTCAGTAAACAAAGTATAATTTATTAGCCCAGTGTTACAATGTTATTGTTTATCTCATGTCCAATACACTAAAGCCAAATTTTAAGGATTATGTACTTTCTTTGAGAGGGGCAGGGCATCAAAATTCAACCTCAGTGCCTTGTGCTTCCTGGGTAGGGGCTTGTGCCACTGAGCTATATCTCCAGCACCATTCACAAAAAATTACAAAGCCTTAAGCCATTACTTTTTATTCACTCTACAATGTCTTCTGGTCTTACACCCCTCATCCTTTCTGTGTTAATGCTTGCCTATATTTCAAAAGATTATTTAAAGAAAGATCATGTCTTCTGTTGCATTTTCGTTTGCCATAGTCATATGGCCTTACATTTTTGAAGTGTGCATACATGCATTAATAGATATAATACCTTCACATGTAAATATACACATATGCATATATTAGAATGTGTATTAGCTCCCTAGTATATATGTTGTGTAAGTTGCTATAGTATATATAATGCCTTCTAGATATACAGCATGAGGATTACTTATCATCACATATATACAGATTTAGCATTATATATACATATATATACATATGTATGTATATATATACATATGTATATATATATATATTTATATATCTGAAACTGTGATATATTTTCAACATTCAGACACCTGCTTGCTCTTCTATTAAAGTTTAAGTTGTGAGAGACACATATATTAGCATGCCACGAGGGATATTAAGTGGCCACAGTATTTACCTTAAATGTTAGTAAATGATTGCATGAGTTGATTTCTATTCCATCATATACAAATCAGAAACACAACCCAAGTTTTGTCTTTGGCCTCACTGACGGAATGCCATTTCTAACATGCATGCTTTAACTCCCATTTATTTTGACATTATGAAACTAGAGGACTAAGAAGCCAATCCAGACTTTCCTAAGGCCATTGCTACTTGGAAAAATATCTTCTGTTCTAAAAGATTCCACTTCTGTGCAGAGTTCTGCAAGACATCCCATTCACATTGGCTGTTCATATTTAGTAACATTCTTTTTTTATTCCTGCATAGTCTTACAACTGCAAGAAGTTAAAGAGTCTCCTTCCTCCAAGGTAACTAAACAATTTCTTCTTCCCTGCCCCATGCCATCTTCCTGTCCTAGAATAGGACACAACACCAAACTTTTACAAAAGCTAAATATATGAGAATAAACATGCTCTATGACAGTTGAATATAGGCACCAGAACTAAATATCATCTATTTACAAACACCTATATTCACCAGAATTTGTTGATGTTGATTTCTAAAAATCTTCAAGATGCTGTTTTGTGCTGCTTTCTGTCTCTCTCATTCCTACGGTTCTAATGTACCTGAACTTTGATCAATGCAGGTTTTTTTTTTTTCCTTCCACCTCTGGAATTCTGCACAATCACTTTTGGTTACCAAGCTGACGTAATTTTTGCTGTTTAAAGCCTATCACACTCTTCCTTAACTTCCAAGGCATTCGTCTTAAAACCTAGCCCATTTCAGTGTAGGACTGTGTTCATTTTTTCACTATTTACTTTGCTTTCACTTTCCCTTACAAGGTTTGCCCCGTTTCTGCGGATATCTTTGGAATATAAAAGCAGCACCCAATTAAAGCCCCTGCTTAAGCAGGCACAAGGGCCAGGGTTGGATCCCTACCATGCGGCACGGGACCACCCCCCGGGGCACGCTGAGACAGGGACTGATGCTGGGCATAGTGGAGCGCACCTGTAAACCCCCACCTGGGAGGCTGAAAACAGGAGGATCATTACGAGTCTGATCTGTATAGTAAGACCCCGTAGAACCTGTACTCCATATAAATAAGTAGACAAAGCATCCATAAATGAGAATGTACTGTGTCTGTCCCTACGTTCAGAGCTACTTGTCCACTGCGTACTGTTCAGGCTTCAGGCTGATGCTGACATTGACCCAAAAGCTAAGTCTCAGGAGAATGAAGCGGCATAACGAAGATCTTGGATGAATATCCAAAACGAATGTTAAAGGCTATCCTTTTAAACTTCCAATAAGTTCTGAAAACTGAAGTAGTGCAGTGAGTATTATTCTTGAAAACAATGGGTGTCTGCCTACATCAGTTTAAATTTGGACAAAGGTAATAAATAATTACATGTAAAACTAGTATACGTACTCTCTGTATAGTAGTTACTATGTGTGGAACATATTGTTCATGTAAAAATATTCTGAGTGCTGTTATATCATTCATATTTTACAGATGAAGAAATGCAGTTAAAGGGAAACGTTAAAAAAATTTTCAGGGGCCGGCCTGATAGCTCAGTGGACTAAAGCACTGCTTAAGCAGAACTCAAGGGCTAGGGTTGGATCCCAGGTTTGCTGTGCCAGGCCGGCCCCATGGAGCTGCTGATTGCATGCGGTGGTGCACGCCTGTAATCCCAGTGCTAGGGGTCGGGGAGATAGCTTCGTGGCACAAGTGCCTGCCTGACAAGTGCAAGGTCATGAGTTTGAATCCTGATCCCGCAAAAAGAAAAAAATGAAAATGTGGTTTGAGGGTGGGGTGATAGCTCTGTGGCACAATACCTGCCTGGTTGAAAAATACGGAGGATCACTATGAATCTGATCTATATAGTGAGAATCTTTACACCATGTAGGCCCACCCTAGAGTACATGAAAAAAAAATCAGTGCTGTTGAAGTTTTAATAACTAAAATATAAAGGGTCTACATATTTTGAAATATATAATTGAAAGGTCTATTTAAATTTTCTTTAATTTGCTTAGTTTTGTAAGTTCAAACTATATTTTTATTGCTTTCGTGAACTTTTAACATATTATGGGAAAGAAATGCAGTTTTCATGTCATGTTTGTCAATGCAGCTGGTCAATTTTCTCTATATTGTAAGGGAACAGATCGATGGTTCTATTGGAAGAGTTCGTAGCAATGAACTAATTGATCCAACTGCCCTTAATGAAGGTGTTTTTTTCGGCATCTGTATTTGTTCATTTTCTACTCTGAGGTTCTCTGCAACTCCCGACCACTATCATCAGCACCTAGGCTGAATTTCCAATTCACAGAGTGACTCTCACGTCACTGCGTCAGAGTCTACGTGACCAGGACGCCAGGTCTGTATTCTTCGTACTAAGAAGCACTCTAATGTCCCAGACATCACCAGGGGACCTGAATTTTCTGGACATAACATGGAAAAAAACAAGTAAAAATATTAAAATATAAGCATTGTTTTCCAGGATTATCCAAGAAAGGACACAAAATGATTAGCCATAGAGTCAGTGCAATTGAACCAGTTTGCAATTGAGAAGGAGAAATTAATATTGCGTGCAAAATTATGGATGGTAGAAGAAATCAGCCCAGTGGACCCTCAGAATACCAAGGGGTGTCAAGAGAGCAGAGAAAGGACTGCCAGTAGACGCAGTGGAATTCATCTCCTGAGAGACTATTCTAAAATAAGTAAGCCTTCCTTTCACACTTAGAAGTCTCATTCCAAGGAAGTTATGTATTTGAGGCACAAATACTACAGAAAAAATAAGTGTTCATTAAGAAATCCCTGACACATGTACATACATACACACACACACATACATACATACACACACACCCCCCTTAAAATGAGCTTGGTAATTCATTCTACAGTTTTTCCAGGGATTCACACAAATTTATAATTATATTAAATCAAATTGTGGCTTTTGTCTTCACAATTGGGTTATTTTGGCTTTATAATTTATAAAGGTCCCCTTATCCTTTTTTTTTTTTTTCTGGTGCTTTAATCAATTTATTTAACTGAAGGCTGGGTGTGGTGGCGCACACCTGTAATCCCAGCACTTGGGAGGCTGAAGCAGGAGGATCAGTATGAGTTCGAGACCAGCCTGGGCTAAAAAAGTGAGTTCAAGGCCAGCCTGAACTGCACAGTGAGACCCTTTCTCAAAAACACAAAGAAAAAGCCGGGCGTGGTGGCTCACACCTGTAATCCCAGCACTTGGGAGGCTGAGGCAGGAGGATCGGTGAAAGTTCGAGACCAGCTTGGGCTACAAAAGTAAGCTCAAGGCTAGCCTGAACTGCATAGCGAGACCCT
>PVJA010009430.1:0-12911 GCA_004027025.1 Myocastor coypus
AAAAAAAAAAAAAAAAAAAAAAAAAAAAAAAAAAAAAAAAAAAAAAAAAAAAAAACTGGAGGGGCTAGTAAGATAGCTCAGCAGACTAAAGTACCCACTGAGGCAAGCTTGGCACACACAGGACCACAGTTTGATTCCTGTCACCACACACTGTGCCAGCCCAATCCCCAGAACACACTAAGCTGGCTAGAGTCCAGGGCATAGTGGCGCAGGCCTATAATTCTAGCGCTGGGGAGGCTGAAAGCAGGAGGATCAACACAAGTCCAAAATGTTTAGTGAGACCCGGTAACAGCTAAGCACATTTAAAAAAAAAATGTGGAATTAGTCCTGAAGATGGTAGGTGGCACTCAGGTGTCTGCACTTCCAGATCACCCAGCCTAAGTCTCCTCAGAATTCTACAGTCTGCTACCTTTTTCCCATAGAAAAGTCATTCAGCTGGCCACCCCTCTCCAAAGGAGCAGATTCTGTGGGGTCACCTATTACATTCCAGCTACCTGTTTAAAGATTATAAACGAATATTCTCCTTGGGCAACAGAAGAGAGAGACAGAGAGACCACAAGCACAGCTGCTGGCCTGACCAATGGTAGGCATTCAGGCATTCACCAAAAATGATAACCTGTCACACACTACAAAAGTAGCCATTACCAGCCGATGAAGAAAAGGGCTTCTCAATCTTTTTTTAGTCTTTGCTCTCTAAAAAAGGATCAAGACTAATAGCTGCCTTTGATTCCAGTTCGTCCTCTTTATCCTGGCACCCCTCTGCATTCTCCCCTCCGAATTCAGGGCTGAGATGAGCCCGCCTTCTGCCCTTACCACCACTCTTCCTATTTCTGAGAAGCCCAGCTGCAATACTGCCACAGGCTGTGGCCCTGCATGGGGACTCCAGGCCCAGGTATCCTCCCAGGGGTTTCTGGCTGAAGGGCCAGGCTTGGAGCACCGCGGATCAGGAGCTTACAGGATGGAGGATCCAAAGAAGGACCTGGAAAGGTAGGGAAGAAGGAGTCCCCTGTCTTATACAAGGCTGTCTCAGTTGTATTTTGAGACTAGCAAAAAGCAATGGTTTGGGCAGAAGCACTCTCTGTTCCTGAGACACAGAAAGTAGGTGAAAATTGCTGGCGGACAGCTGGGTTTTGTCTGAGCCAAGAGGGGTAGGCAAATAATTTAAATTTTCACTGCTTCAAGTTGAACTGCTCCTCCAAAACCTTCTCCTACCCCCTCGCCCCTGTATCATGTGTCCTGGGTGACCTAGGGTCTCTTTATCCCCATTGCTGGAGCTTTGGCTACACAGGCCTTGGCAGGAGGTCACATTCGCTCCCCCGCAAGGATCTAGGGTGGAGGGTGTGAGAAATAGTTGAAGTTTGCAGCTGCTCCAGCAACTCAGCCAGCTCAGAGACCCATCCCCACACGGCTGGATCCACCAGGTACCCTCCCACTCCTCTGCCACCCTTTGACTGGCACGCTCCCAATCCAGGAAGAGGAATACATGGGCTTCCCTTGCTCCCTGAGTGTTACCCCAAGAACCCATCCATGATTTCCACTTCTTCTCTCTCTTCTTCAGTCTTTGCCCCAGTACTCCCCCTTAGTCACTCTTATTCAGGCCACAGTGACCCCCATGCTACTACATCCAACAGTCAGATCTTAATTCCTCTGCAGCATTTAATGCGTCATGTCTCCCCACCCACTGATACACATATTTTGTTGTTGTTGTTGTTTTGCTTTCCAAAACTCTTGGTTCTCTCAATTTCAGTTCTACTTCACTGATGCTCTCTCTCCACACCTCCTTTGCCGGTTCCTCCTCTTCTTCAGACCCCAGCCCTCTTTTTCTATACCATCAAGTTGTTGTCTAGAGTCAACTCTCTCACACAAACTTCAAATCGTGTGGTGCACTTGATTGCTGGACACGATGTACTTGACCGCTCTATTTGAGTATCTAATAGATATCTCAGTTCAGCCTTCCCCAAACTCAGCTCATTTCCTTCTCGAAATCTGCTCCTCTCACAACCTTCCATTTTTCAGTGAATGGCAGCTCTGCACTTCTGTTCCTTCGGGTCAAATATCCTGGATTGCTCAGAGACAGTGGTAGCAACGGAAGTGACGCAACGGGTCACATTCTGCTATCTCCTGGGGGGATTCCAGGCTGAGGTACTCTGGGTGCTGAAGAGTCCAGTCTGCCATCAGTCAGGATTCAAGGAGCCAGAGAGATCCTCACTGGAAGCCCCCATCTGCAGCATGCCACATCTGGGTGTTTGGGTAGAGCTAACAATTATAAATTATGGGAATCAAAATTGGCTTCAAAGGGAGCTGGTGAGATAGCTTAGCAAACTAAGTACCTGTTTAGGAAAACGCAGGGACCAGGGTTCAATCCCAGGCATCACATGCCACACCAGCTCCACCCCAAGGCATGCTGAGCCAGTCACGGAGACTGGGTACGGCAGCATGCACCTATAATCCCATCACTGGGGAGGCTGAAAACAGGAGGATCACTACGAGTCTGAGCTGCATAGCGAGACCCTCTATCAAATACATTTTTTAAAAAATTGGCTTCAAGCCGGGCGTGGTGGCTCACGCCTGTAATCCCAGCACTTGGGAGGCTGAGGCAGGAGGATCGGTGCGAGTTCGAGACCAGCCTGGGCTACAAAAGTGAACTCAGGACCAGCCTCAACTGCATAGCGAGACCCTGTCTCAAAAAGACAAAAAAAAAAAAAAAAAAATTGGCTTCAAGACTTTAGCCTTGTAACTGGTGCATACCAGCTCTTATTTTCTGATAATCGGTTTTCAACCCAGTAGCCAGATCGATCATCTTAAAGCCTAAGATCATGCCGTTTCTGCGCAAAACTCTGCCCTAACTTTGCACATCGCTAGAATGAAAGCTGGAATCTTACAGTGGCCAGCAAGGCTGCAGCTGCGTTCACCTCCACACTCAGCACTTCTCTGACCACCGTTCTAGTCATTCCTCCTGCTTCAGGCTCCCTGGCCTGCTAGCGCCTCCTGAAACAAGCCAGTCATCCTCTTGCTTGAGACCATTAGCCTTTGCTCACTCGTCCTGACAGACTGTACCCCAATACCCACATGCCCAGCTCACTCCCGAAAGGCTTTGCTCAGATTCGATTATCGAAGCCTGCCCTGACTGCACCTTGCACACCCACGCTCCTGATCCCTTTCCCAGGTCACTTGTTTCTTCGCCACAGCACTCGTTAACTTCTGATCCACCGTGTTTATTGTGTACTTTCTGTCTCTTCTACAGCATAAGCTCCACAAGGAAAAGCACCAGCCTGTTGAAGTATCCCAACCACACAAAGCCATTCCTGGTCTTTGCTAGGTACTCAGTAAATATTTGGTATTAAATAACAATGGCAGGGCTCGGTTGACAATACACCTATACAAGGGACAAACTGGAGATCTAGGAAGCTTTGGAGTGGGGCAGGACCTGAGGCAGGAGGCCATGACCACAGATGACATGGAGGACAAATACCTAAGAATAACTGAGCTCCTCCTACAGGCTCTCTGAAAGTTCTACCTGCCCACGTCTGGGTTTTTTGTTTTGTTTTGGACAGGGTTTTTGCTATGCAGCTCAGACTGGCCTTGAACTCACTTTGTAACCCAGGAAGGCTTTGAACTCTCAGCGATCCTCTTGCCTCAGCCTCCTGGGTGCAAGATGAGCAATACCACATCCTGCCTGCTCATACTTCTGTCTACCTTGTCTTTTCCTGTTTGGAACTCACTTCAAATTAGGTCTACTACATGTTGAAGCTGAAAGAAATCAAAGAAGACATCACTTATAATAGCTTGAAACTAAAGATCCACACTGGGGGCACTCTTTCGTCCCTGACTCTCACCTAGCAAACACTGAGTTCCTACTGTCATCCCTACCCCCAGCCCAAAAGTGGCTCTGGGAAGCTACAGACTTAGAGAGAGAGATTCCAGAAGCAACTCCTAGGGCACGTTACTTTTCTCTCAAGGCAAAGTGCTCATGGTATTTCCTGGAGTATGCCAGCATCCTTCCCACAGACGTGCATGGAACATTCCTGTCATCCCCGGGAGCCCAAGCCCCAACCTGAGAGTTGTGGGTTTAAATAAATCACCAAAGCAGGTGGAAGGAGGTCAAATGAATCTAAATGATTTCCATTCTCCGCAGTTTCCTTCCCCAAACCAGCAGCAAAGTGTACTTTCATAAAGAAGCATCATTGCCGGGCGTGGTGGCTCACGCCTGTAATCCCAGCACTCGGGAGGCTGAGGCAGGAGGATTGGTGCGAGTTCGAGACCAGCCTGGGCTACAAAAGTGAGTGCAGGACCAGCCTCAACTGCATAGCGAGACCCTGTCTCAAAAAGACAAAATAAATAAATAAATAAATAAATAAAGAAGCATCACTGTCTTTAGTAAAAAGAAGATGGCAAGGTAGAGTCCTTGGATCTGTTCTCTGGAGAAGCTTGTTTCCCTTGGCAGCTGGGGGAGTTAACTGATGACAGTGGAAACACCAAAAAAGCAGAACTGTGGGCAGATTTGGGTTCTGCTAGTGGCCAGACCCATCCTTGGTCAGTTCTTGGCAAAGGAGCCTTTTCATGAATACACCCAGTGACCCCTGGATGACTCATACCCTTCTAGGCAAACCTGGGTGTCTGCTTCTAGCTCCAAAGTCCTTCAGAACACACCCCTTCAGCTGTCATCATCCATCAGCAAACAGAGAGGAGGCATGCTAAAGCCTCGTGCCACATTAAGGAACAGATCTGTGGGTAGTGGCACACAGCTTAAAGAAGGAGCTGGAACTGGCCAAAGAGAGTGGTGCAAGCCACAACCCAGCACTTGAGGATGGGAAACCTGGGGCAGGAGGATTCCAAGTTCAACTCTCACCTAGGCAACTTAGTCTCTTAGCGAGGAGGAGCTGGGGATGTGGTCCAGTGTAAATGCCCTGGGTTCAACCCTCAGTAATGGAGAGACAGAGAGAGAGAGAGAGAGAGAGAGAGAGAGAGAGAGAGAGGACTTTACCTGATTTAAGAACCCCTGAAATACAGACTACCAGGTTCAAAGAGTATGCTGGGGGGAGGCAGGCTCAATTCTGGGGGACAAAGCCTCAACACCCACCCTGTTGACCCACTTCCCCACATCCCTGTGAGAAACAAAAGCACTCTTTTCTTCACCGACTTGTGTTGCCTGCAGAGGAGTCAGCAGGGCCCCAGCCGCTCACCCTGGAGCCCTAGAGCAGAGCACAGACCCCAGGGTTGCCCTGCATATGCAGCTGTGCCAGCCCCAGTCCCCCTTTACTGCGCCTCCTTTAGCCTGCTTGGCTCTGAATGAAACCTGGAAGCACTGTCTCTCACCTCTCGGTGCCCGGCCTGCTAATTCCCAGGCTAACACTCACCCAATTCCAGAGAGGCTCGGAGAAAGCTGCTCACCCCCTAATCTTCGTGCATGTGAGGAGCTAAGCTGGTTATGAGGTCCCCAAAGCAGCCGTGGCAATGCAGAGCTTAGCCCCTGACTCCTGTTTATGCCCTGGGCCAGCCTTATCCCCCACCCCCCGCAAGTCTCTCAAGGGGAGGTGCTCAGGCTCAAATTCCACAGCGGTGCCCAAGACTAGATAGGAATGGGAAGCCCTCTACCCTTGCTTCTGCAGATTGGGCAAAATCCCACGATTTCAGGCCACTGGCCAAAACTTCCTGAGGAGAGAGAACACATGAGTCCATTGTTATCCTTTTAGAAAAACACAAATCAACTTCCAACTCCAGGGTCAGTCCCCAGTTGTCACAAGCCCGGGAGTGACATCGGAAGGCCCCAAGCACCTCTCTTCGTTCTCTCCCGATCCTTCCACCTCTCTGGCTTGTGTGCTTTCTTTCTCCAGAACCCATTGGAGACTTGAGCTTGATAGTTTTGAAGGCCCCTACTCCGCTCAAAAGAGTAGATGTTGCTTTAGATTTCCTCCCAGTCTTTGTGGCCTTGAGAAGTTCCCCGGTGACCTACCTCTGTGTTCTGTATTCCTCCAGCCCTGGCTGCAAGCTCATCATAAATAAGAACGCCTAGCCAATCCGCTTTACCTACCAAGTGGCGATCTTCCTGACTTTTTGGTCGACTAAAACTCTTCCTGCTGGGACTTCCCTCAGAGACTTGAGATTGCCTGACAGTTAGTGGGTGAGCCACAGAATTACATGGAATTCTGTGGGAATGCCAGAGCCACCACCCGGGGATGGAATGGAGGAGGACAGAAAGTGAACAGCGACATAGTAAAGAGCTAGAGTTGACACTCTCCCCTTCACAGATTAATTTCCCATTTATGGTTGGAAATTTATAAAAGAAGAGCCACGAGGGTCCATGGTTATGACATCGATGTAGGTTGAGCCATGGATGGCTCTGAGAAATGTCATGGTGCCACTTGAGGAAGGGGAAGACACAGAGCCACAGAGCCAAGGCTGAGGAATCTCAAGACCACAGAACAGTATGGCATCGGTATTATCATCAGTGTAGCTACTGTTTATTAAGCACTTTAGGTACATTATCTCTACGTTTTACAACCACCTTAAAAGACAGATATTGCTATCTTGATTTACAGTAGCCACCAAGGCTCTGAGAGCATGATTAAGGAACTTGCCCCAGATCACACAGAATGCAGCGAGGCCATAGTTCAAACCCAGATCCAGCTGGTTCCAAGCCTGCACTTCCACTTCTGTGTGGCAGCACTGTACCTGGCAGACCCTGAGGACACTCGCATAGCTTTCTAGACCTCAGACTCCTGCAGTGTCCTTAATGGCCTTCAGGGTGCTTCCGACGCCAGCATCTATGGCCTCCCCAGAGGAGCAGGGAGTGCAGGAGATGGAAGCACTGTCTTCTGGGAAGGCAGGAGTGTGCAGTGGCTCTCACCTCCCCCATTCTTGTAGCAGAGATAGGGAAATCTCCAGACGTTGCCTAAGCCAACGATCTCCCCGGCCACTGAGAGCACAAACTCCATCTTGTTGTTCCAGTGACCCCGTTCCAGAGTGCCATCTTCCTTTGCCTTTTTCATGACTGGATACACTGGTTTTGTTTCGCCATTACTGGTTGTGCCCGAGACCCCGCTATCCATCCCACCTGGAAAACAAGTGGGATGCTCTGTTACTATTGGGAGTCCCAGAAGAAAGCCTCCTCCCCTGACTAGCAAATTTGCAAGGGGAAAAAAATACTGCAAGAGAGTGTATCCTCTTTGTCTATAGAATAATATCCTCTTTCACATCTCTCATTGGATAGCCAGGCAGCATCTCCTAGGACTACCGTTCCTCCTCTTTGCAGGAACAAAGCACTGACCCTGAAGGAACAGATTTTGCCTCTCCTACCCAGATTGTCTCAGGCTGGGACTAGGGGTTCCAGAAGTGTTCATGTAGTCCTAGTTGTCTGAGTTCTCTCTGCCTTGCTACAGCCAGCTTGACTATATTGGCCTGTGCTTTGGTTTCTTTATCCTGTACTGTGAGGGCAAATGAAAAGATGAGATCGTACATATCATGCAAGCCACTTACTCCTTTTCCGGAAGAGATAAGTCATTGTGACTGTAAGCAAGGATTTGGAATTCAGGAGGTGCATGGTTTATAAAAGCAATAAAAAAAAAAAAATATATATATATATATATATATATATATACATATATATATATATATATATATAGTACATAATACACCAATATCTATTAATCTAAACTGATCTGATGATGAAAATATGTAATATAACCATTGTTAATTTTTTCTGGTTTTGGAATTCTGTACTATATGTAAATAAATAAATAAAAATTTTTTTTTTTTTTGTGGGACCAGGGTTCGAACTCACGACCTTGCACTTGCCCAGCAGGCACTTGTGCCTCGGAGCTATCTCCCCAGCCCCAATAAATAAATTTTTAATTAAAAAATAAAAGGAGGTTTTCAAGAGGCAAAAAAAGTGCATAAATGCTAAAAATTGGTAGAGAGTTAACAAATTATGGCAAACAAATAAAACAAACTAGTATTAATCATTTAAAAACTGCAGAAAGTGTATTTAAAAAACTCTGTTCACAATATATGAAGTGAGAACAGTATGCACTGCACGATGTGTTTGGCAAATACTTTATAAAGTGTTTGCATGTATTGAAAAGTTAGGCTTTCTATCAAAATATTTCCCTTCTACTAGTTAGATTACAGGAATATTTACTTAATCTATGTTTTCTATATTTTTATCAAAGAACATGTTTTATTTTTATAATGTGAAAATAAATGCCAGTTTTTAAAAAATCTTCCCAATCTTCTTTTGTTCAGTGACTTTGAGCAAAATAATGTGACGCTGTCTAGATATTTACCCCTCCATTTCTTACTGAAATCAAAAGAGAGGGTGAATTACGTGTGTGTGTGTGTGTGTGTGTGTGTGTGTGTGTGTTGACAAGTATAGAAATGTTATAGCAGAGAAGATCATCACCACAACAGCATCAACAACATAGGTAGGGGCCGGGGAGATAGCTCCGTGACACAAGTGCCTGCCTGGCAAGTGCAAGATCGTGAGTTCAAACCCTGGTCCCACAAAAAAAAAAAAAAAAAAAAAGGTAAAGAACCATGCTTCTAAAGGCTTCCCTGCCAGAGATGCCAAAGGTCTACTCTAGATGCTGTTAGAAGGCTGGATGTGGCTCACATTTAGTGGGCAATTGCTATAGAGTAGGCGTTCACCTATGGTCCTTTCATCTAATGCTGAAAACACCCCTGAGACGTGTTATTGCTCCTACTGTGTCAATATGACATAGCTCAGAGAGGCTGAATGATGTGACGACTGCCATATAACTGCTGAATTGTACAGCACGGACTTGACCTCCTCTGTCCCTCCTGCTCTTTCATTGTACCTCTTCAGTTACATTAGCTGCTACAGTTTATTTTCACAGCTAAGTGTCTTCTAGTGAATTCTTCCTGATTTCTTTTTTAGAGAAGTGCACAGGGCAACTTTTCCTTAAGCCTCAAAAAAAAGTGGATGTTAACAGAACTGTCCTAGCAGGAACCCTGTGGGCCAAGACAGCTTGGCTCTCCCTCTGCAGTCAGGCCCCTGACAGGTCCACAAAGTTGAAGAGAAAATCAGGGAATTGATGGTGCCTTTGCCCATTTGATAAGTTGAGGGAAAGGCCCCAAGGCTTGCTTATGGGCCAAGGAGGAGGAGCCAGAGTACACAATCCGCCATCCCCAGAGGCCTCCTCAGCCCCTTGGAGAAGGCTCGTTAGGTGAGGTCTTGTGCTCCGCTGTGTCCCTTTAACCAACTATCTGATGGATGTCTTCCACTGAAAGAAAGACCCTCAGAGAAGCAGCAGTCCTTCCCCTCAGCCTCACTACAGCTGCGCCACAGAGTAGCGTGATGCAGTTGAAAGGGCACTGGCTATGGTCAGACAAGCCTGGGTTCAAACCTTCCTTTTTGCTTGTAGCACTAACTGCAAAGAAGTTAATGAATAACTCAGCCTTAGTTTGTTTCTGTAAAAGTGGGAATAATAGGATATACTTAGCTAAAATAGATAGATAGATAGATAGATAGATAGAATTGAGGAGCACCTAATTGCACAACCAAGTCTTTGCTTGAAATTAAATTCAGTCTTTCTTCTCAGTGTGGGTGGGGTTCTCTTTCTTCAAAGCACAGGGTCCCTTAAGACATGAGGCACTCCAGATTCCACAAGTCAAGAAAAGAGCATACAGTCAGTCTTTGCATATGCACATCTTAAGTGACAGAAACATCTTCTAGGAGAAAACTCAAAATTGCTTTTTAAGCCTTGTGAACTGATCAACCCACAATCTGAGACCCAGAAACAGAAAAAGAAAAGAGAGAGAGAGAGAGAAAAGAAAACATTTCGAACCTTAGTGAAGTTGCTGCCAGAGGTCCAGTCAGGGGGGAGAAGAGTTAGCTAGGGGCCAGAGGAAGGTGCTGGCTATTTAAAGTGTGGCTGAAGCACGCCTCTGTGGCACTTGTAATCCTAAACTTGGCCCAGCCCACATTCCGCCCGCCTTCCCTCACTCGGGCCTCCCCTTCCAGTAGGCTCCCTTCCCCTGGGCCACCACACAGCTCGCACATGCGATTTTACAGCAGGGGCCTGTGTACACATCCTGGCAGTTCAGGCCAGTTGCCTGGAAGCCTTCTGGACAGTGTACTCTTTCCTGTGACCCTCGATCCCTTTCCTTTGGTGACCTCAGGATCTCCCAGAGGAATCCTGCCACTCTCCCACTGCGTACTCAGGTGCTCCTGTAAGCCCAACAAGACCATGTTGCTGTGCAAGGTGTTATGCAGATTAATTTTATTTTTTTCAGATTAATTTAAAAATATTTTAAATCTGCCTTTCTGCAGTTTACAAACCAGAATGGACAATGATTAAAAAAAAAAAAAAAAAGCTACACAAACGACCATACTCTGAGAATGCAGTTCTTCCTACACACACACACACACACACACACACACACTTACTTAACATAGAAAAATGTGAAAAACATTCCCTGAAAGGTTGATAATCATTGCACTCAGTGTGATTGGGATCAGGAGAAGGCAGCAAAGGAAATTTTTACTTGTACCTGTTTCACCTTCAGTACTGTTGTGGGCTGGGCCTAGTGGTGCATGCCTGTAATCCCAACACTTGGGAGGCTGAGGCAGGAGAATTGTTTTTTTTTTTTTTTTTTTTTTTTTGTCTCTTTGAGACAGGGTCTTGCTATGCAGTTGAGGCTGACCTTGAGCTCACTTTTGTAGCCCAGGCTGGTCTCGAACTCGCACCAATCCTCCTCCTGCCTCAGCCTCCCGAGTGCTGGGATTACAGGCGTGCGCCACCACGCCCGGCTGAGGCAGGAGAATTGGTGTGAGTTCAAGATCAGCCTGGGCTACAAAAGTAAGCTCAAGGCCAGCCTGAACTGCATAGTGAGACCCTGTCTCAAAAAGACAAAAAAAAAAAGAAAAGAAAGAAGAAAAAAAGAAAGAACTTCAGTACTGTTTAAGTTGTTAAATAATGCACTAGAATTAAAAAGAAATCTTTAAAATAAATATAGAAAAGGAAGTAGAAAGGTTTAAAACAAAGCAAAGCCCTGACCCTGATTTAAGGGCCGGAGCTGGTGGCCAGGGAGGCAGGTGGATAGAGCCTCCTAGCAGGGTCATCTTTGGGCAGGAACAGCCCGGGAGCACACAGAAGTCACTGCACACCGAGCTGGAGGACCAGGACAAGTGTTCAGCCCTGCAGCGTGCCATGGGTACTGTGATGACCATTCACACCAGCCAAGTGCAAGGCTGAGCCCTGATGCCTCCCTTCCTAGCCTGGGGTCTACAGCAAGGCATTCAGTCTTGGATGAGTTTCTTTTCTCACCTGTAGCATGGCGAACGACGTGCCTTATAAGTTTGCACATTTCCAGAAACAGCGAGTACACCTAAAGAGAGCCTGTTATAAATAAGCCCCCGAATAGTAACCATTGCTTTTCCTTCGGAATTACACATCATAAGAAGGGACCTCTGCCTGAAGGGGGTGCGACTGAGCAAAGCTGGACTCTGGCCAGACTGAGCCTGAGTTAGTGGAGGACACAGGCCTGATGTGACAGAGGAGAGGAAAAGAAGGCCAAGCAGAGACTCTAAGGCTGTTCTTCGCTTTGCTTTCTTCTCCATCTTGAGGACCTGGGATAGGCGGTGAAGTCTATCGTGATAATATTTTTCTGTAGCTTCATGCGATTATTATTTTTACATCTCAGCTGCCCACTTTGTCTCCCTGAGAACCCATCTGTCTGGCTTAACTGTGTACCGGAAAAGGCCAAAGACCTTCGATAGGCTGAAAATTCATGAAAAAATCCCTTCTGAAGTAATGCTGTAAGTTCCATTTCTATTTACTGGGTGGTCCTCCGTAATGATCCTAACCAATGAAGACACAGAGCATTACAAACTTTGAAGTTTATGATCAAAATCTTCCCAAACCAGAGTTTATTTAGGACTCACATTCATAAATCTAAAAGGTCAGGAGACAACCTAGCCTTCAGCGAAGTGACACAGCCTTCACTGTGTCCTTGTGCGTGCAGACAGCTGGAACTGCAGGAAAGACTTTCAGCAAGCAGAGCATCATGGGAGTGATCCTGAGTAGGGCATCAGATACTGCTCTTACATCAAGGAATGTGGATGCTTTTATTGTTTTTAGTACTGGAGATTGAACCCAGGGTCCCAGGCATGACAGGCAAGCACCCTAGCACTCAGTAGCAGCCTGCTTAAAATATTAAGATAGGCTCTCACTAAATTTCCCAGGCTGGCTCCAACTTGGGTCTGGCCTCAACCTACTGAGTAACTGAGATTACAACAACCCTTTAGCCCAGGCCTTTTACTTGTTTTTTAATTTTGAGGCCGAGTCTTACTAAGCCTTGCAATCATCCTGCTTCTGTGGCCTACGGAGCTGGCGTTGTGACGTGGTGTCCCTAGACATCCTCCTAAAGCCTCATGCGGTCAGAGGTGGGGGTTTTTCCGAGGTGGCTGGATGGAAGTGTACGATGTTAGAATTCATTTATGGGGCAATGCTAGGCTCAAGCGCACTAGGTTAAGGGTGCGAATGCTGCCCACCCTGAGCAGCCTGGATAAGACAAAAGGGAGAGGAAACTCTAAAAAAAAAAAAAAAAAACTCACCGGTAAGGTGCTTTGCAGATTTTTCTACCTCCTGCCTACCATGAACCGTTTCTCTACTACATTGCTCCGCTGCCCAGCCATGATGGACTGTGAGCTCTATAAACTGTGAGCTAAATAATCCTTTGCCCTTTCAACTTGAACTGTTGACCATTTTGTCTCAGCAGTGAACAAAAGTGAGTAAGAGATTGGGGGTTATAGGCATGCACCATGAGGCCCAGTTTTTTTTAACATAACTGGTATCACATTAACATTTGGGAGTTTCTGGTTTTGTTTTCTTTTATTTCTTTTTCATTTTTATTTTAGACAATTTTTATTATTATGTTCATTTAAGTTTGTA
>PVJA010009430.1:13011-39239 GCA_004027025.1 Myocastor coypus
TTTTTTTTTTTTTTTTTTTTTTTTTTTTTTTTTTTTTTTTTTTTTTTTTTTTTTTTTTTTTTTTTTTTTTTTTTTTTTTTTTTTTTTTTTTTTTTTTTTTTTTTTTTTTTTTTTTTTTTTTTTTTTTTTTTTTTTTTTTTTTTTTTTTTTTTTTTTTTTTTTTTTTTTTTTTTGTCTTTTTGAGACAGGGTCCTGCTATGCAGTTCAGGCTGGCCTTGAGCTCACTTTTGTAGCCCAGGCTGGTCTCGAACTCACATCGATCCTCCTGCCTCAGCCTCCCAAGTGCTGGGATTACAGGCGTGTGCCACCACACCCGACTGTAAATAATTTATTAACAATGTACAAGGTTTTTGTTTATTTGTTTGTTTGTTTTGTTTTTCAGGACCAGGGATTGAACTCAGACCCTTGAGCTTGCCAGGCAAGTGCTTATTCCACTGAGCTATCTGCCAGCCCTGCAAGCTAGTGTTAATTTCATGCTATGTATTCATTCTAGAAATATTTCTCTAAAATTCGCTTTGTCTTCTCTTATATCTTTCTGTACCTACAATATTTGTTTTTTTTTTGTTTTTTTTTTTTTTGTCTTTTTTGCAGTTGAGGCTGGCCTTGAGCTCACTTTTGTAGCCCAGGCTGGTCTCGAACTCACACTGATCCTCCTGCCTCAGCCTCCCGAGTGCTGGAATTACAGGCGTGCGCCACCACGCCCGGCTTGTACCTACAATATTTGAATAGCAATGGAATGCTGTTACGGTTTGGGTCTAGTTGTCCCCTGAAAGCCTCATGCAATCATGGGGGGGGGTCTCCTAGAATTTGAGACTGACTCATGATCCACTGGGGTTATGTGTTTTGGTACTCCAGGGATTATGGATCTTAGTACTGCTGGGATGATGGGTGTGGCCTGAGGCGGATAGCCTGAATGTCATACAAGAGAGACAGAAAGGCAGACTCCCTCTGTTGCTTTCTGTTGCACTGGTTGGTTGGTTGCCTCTGTCGCCGTTTTGTTGCTGTTCTGCCAAAATGAACCAGATGCTCTCTGCCCTGTTCCACTCAGCCATGCGCCAGCCAAATATGGATTGAAACTTCCAGTAACTGTGAGCTAAATAAATCTTTCCTTCCTTCATTTTGGATGGTGGGTATTTGTCCCAGCAAGGAGAGAAGAGTAACTAAGACAAACACCCATCTCTGACAAAACAAAAAAAAAAAGGGAAATATAATTAAAAGGCCATTTTGTAGTGAAAAAAAAAAAAAAAACATTTTTTATCTGCATACATAAAATAGGATAGATATACAACTATTTTCTCTTAGTTCAATGAGAAGAAAGATTTGTACTAACACTGTTTATTTTTTTTATTTTTAATTTTATTTTTTTTTTCTTGTTTCAGAATCTTTATTTGTTTATTCACTCATTTTTATGGCCGGCTCAGCCTGCCCCGAGGGCAGGGCTGGCACAGCATGTGGTGCTGGGGATCGAACCGCGGTCCCTGCAGCTGCCCAAGCTTTCCCAAGCAGGCACTTTAGACCACTGAGCCATCCCACCGGGCCCCACTAACACTGTTTAGACAAGATGTCAGTCTGCATCTTGTACTCTGAGTAACTACTATGAAGACAACAATATACAATGTATTAATTATTGTAAGTGTCCTACTAACCTGTTTTGAAACTGTCTCTTTGCTATTTGTTTCTCACTAAAATTTATTAAAAAATAAAATAAAATAAAATAAATGGTTTTTGTTTTTTGAGACACGAGTCTTACTATGCAGATAGGCTGGCCTCAAACTCACAGCAGTCCTCCTGCCTTAGGTTCCCAAGTGCTGGGATTACAGGTGTGCCCCAGCACACCTGGCCTCCCTAGAGGCTGAGCTGGAGATGGTCACTCAGAGTTGACAGCACAGAATGCCCAAGGTGTTCCATCCCGGAGGACATGGGCTGTGAGGTGAGCTCCTTATTAGGCAGAGTAGTTTCACCTGACATCAAACTGGTACATGTATAAATTTTCTGTAGTCATTGAGTGCTTCTTTTAACACCCACAGGGGAGAGTTCCATCTGACCCCAGGCTTCTGTATCCTGTCTTCATTTCTTCACCTTCTTGCTGACCTTCAGAGTCTCCTCATCCTGGGAAGTTTGAGGGCCAGGCTGGATATAGCAGTTTTTTGGGGGTTTTTGTTTTGTTTTGTTTTGTTTTTGTGGGACTGGGGTTTGAACTCACAACCTTGCACTTGCCAGGTAGGCACTTGTGCCACAGAGCTATCTCCTGGGCTCCGGACATAGCAGTTTGGTGCCTGAACTGGGACCTGGGGAATATCATGCATCAGGTGAGAAGGACGCCCCCCTAGGGTGCATGCAAAAGAGAGGTGTATCGAGATCATCAATATTGAGCCCAGAGGTGTATTGATATCCTCAATATTGAGCCCATTGATATCCTCAATGGTGAGCCCCTATCACATGAAAAATGGAGCAAATACTTCTTAAAGAACTTCTATTCAGAAATTATGTATTTGGGTATATATTAAAATGCTTGTTGGGGCCCGGCAGAATGGCTTAGTGGTCCAAAGCTCCTGCTTAGGAAAGCTTGGGTGGCTTCCACATGCTGCGCCAGCCCTGCCCTCAGGGCAGGCTGAGCCAGCCATAAAAATAAACAAACAAACAAACAAAAGTTCTGAAACAAGAAAAAAAAAATGCTTGTTGTATTATTGATTTCTGTGTTTACTTTTTCTTTGTGGATCTGGATCCCAGAGTGTTTTAAAGGTTAGATGTCTGTTAGACAACCATAGAGGATGTGGCTTAGAGCATTATTTTAAAATTAAATCCTGAGGGTTTAGCCAGGGAAATAGCCCAGCAGCATAAGCACCTGCCTAGCAAGTGCAAGGAAACAGAAAGAACAAGGTCATTTCTTTCAGCTGCAGAGGCAAGGGACATTTAGCCCAAGATTGCTCTGCTGTATCTGTAAGGCAGCACGGCCATTATCTGAGTTCATCAGAAACCTTCTAGTATCTGTACAAAGTAGAGACGAGGATGTCATTGGGCCAATGTAAATTCAAAGCTAATGTGGAAGGCCGACCCATTGTGAGAAACTTCCGGCTGGGCCCACTGGGTCCTGTCATATAAAATATGTAATGAAATATATATATTTTTATTTATTTTCTTATTTCAGAACCCTTGTTTGTTTATTCACTCATTTTCATGGCCAGCTCAGCCCACCCCAAGGGCAGGGCTGGTGCAGCATGTGGTGCCGGGGATCGAACCTCAGTCCCTGAAGCCGCCCAAGCTTTCCCAAGCAGGCGCTTTAGACCGCTGAGCCATCCCGCCGGGCCCCTGTAATGAAATATTTTTATCTCTTCAGAATTCCTCTTTTTTTGAAATATTTAATTTAATTTTAATTAATTAATATTTAATTAATTTTCTGAATATTGCTTAATTATATTTTTATTTTAGAGTAAAAATAGCAGAAACAAAGAAAAAGTAACAAGTAAGAGGACATATGGTACAGAATTTCAAAACAAGAACAAAAATTTAACAGTGGTTATATTACATGTTTTCATCATCAAATCTGTTTAGATTAATAGATATAGGTATGTAAGATTGGTCAAATAATTAAACATCAACACTTTCCATAAACCTTAATTTTTATTTTATTTTCTTGTTTCAGAACCTTTGTTTGTTTATTCACTCATTTTTTTTATGGCCAGCTCAGCCTGCCCTGAGGGCAGGGCTGGCGCAGCATGTGGTGCTGGGGATCGAACCACGGTCCCTGAAGCCACCCAAGGTTTCCCAAGCAGGCACTTTAGACCGCTGAGCCATCCTGCCAGGCCCATAAACCTTAATTTTTAAAAAATTTCTAAATACATTTTGTATTTAAGTCACTCTTCTAAAAAAAAAATTTATAAGGGGCTGGCGAGATAGTTCTGCGGCACAAGTGCCTGCCTGGCAAGTGCAAGGTTGTGAGTTTGAACCCCAGTCCCACCAAAAAATAAATAAATAAAATGGCTTTATAGGGGCTGAGGATGCAGAAAATGCAAGGTCCTGAGTTTGATTCCTGGTACTCTCAAATTAATTAATTAATTAAATTTATTTATTTATTTTCTTCTTTTGAGTTCTTTTTTTTTTTTTTTTTTTAAAGTTCTCGCTCAGACATAAATTCTTTTGAGTTCTTATACTAGGGAGATTATACAATATTTATATATGTAGGTCTGGTTTATTTCACTTATGAGTATATATTCAAGATACATCCACTTATATATGAAATCTTCTAGTTTTTTATTCTTTGTAGCTGAGTAATATTTCATTATATGAAAATACCACATCCTTTTCAACCATTCTTCAGATGATGGGCATTTTGGTTGTTTCCAATTTGGCTCTCACAAATATGAACATAGGTGCACAGATATCCCTCTGATATGATGTTTTCAGTTCTCCTGGGAAAATTCCCAGTAGGAGGATAGCTGGATTGAATGAGATTTCCAGTTCTGGTTTTCTAAGGAGTCTCCACACTGCTTTCCATAATGGTTGCACCAATCTGCATTCCCACCCGCAGTGGAGAAATGCCAAATCCCTCTTATAAGACATTTCTGCTAATTGGCCTGCCAAAATTCTGAGCAGTCTATTTACAATTACCATCTTCTAAAATTGCAAAAGGTCATGTGGTAGATTGGCAACTGGTGGGCAGCTTGTAACACCCAGCTGAGCTGAATCAGCATGGCACTGGGTGTGGGAGGCTTAGGTAAAGATTGTCGCCAAGGACATAAAGAGGAGAACTGGGGAGGGAGAAGCAGGGCTGTTGGTTCTCCTGAAAGAGCTCGTCATGCTGGCTTTCCTGGTATGAACTTGGCTGTCTCCATCAGAGAAGCTCAGGACTTCGTTGTTACTGAGAATGGCTACAGTTCACTGTTTTGTGGGGTAGGGTAGGGAACTCTGGTCCTTACTTTGAGCATCGCTTCCTGGCTATCAAGGGGAAGATAGTGCCCAGTTCAATGTCCTGGAGAAGCCTGTCATGCTGGATTTTCTGATATATAGACTCAGCTGTTCTTGTTATTGAAGGAGCTTAAGACCTCACTGTCACTGAGGATGGCTATGGTACTTTTTGGGGTAGCTCTAGTCTTTGCTTTGCATGCCACTTCCGGGCTCCAGTGCAGATTCCTCAGCTTGTTGGCACACTACTGGCACAGACTTCCTAGTTTGCACCACTTACCTTGAGGCTTTCTCAGGGCAGATCCTTGAAACAAGCTTGCATGAAGCATTCTCATGGGCTCTTGGCATCCAGTTGGGAGCATTGTTATGGGCTCCAGGTCTTCAGCTGGACCCATGCAGCACACTGCCATGCGAGCCAGGACCTCAGCTGGAGTCTTTGGGTATTTAGTGTGTGGTCAGATTGCCTGAACTCTTTTGTATTTGACCCTTTGTGTGACTGCTATAAAATAACCCTATAAATTATGCATCCTGTATTGTTTCCCTTGTAAACCTGACTACAACAGGTTATTATAATTCATCTTGGCCAAAAATATATTTGAGTGCTGTCTGGAGTTGTAGGTGGATTATCTGTGTGTGTCTGTTTATACAATGCGTACGGATAATCTCTGCATGTGTGTTGGTGTATTTGCTCTATTCGTGAACAGCTGGTTTTTTATTTGAGTGGGGCTTTTTCTTTTTTATTTTGAATTTCATTTTTGAAATTGAATTTTTGAATCTTTTTATTTGTAACTGAATTTGGTTTATAGATTAAAGACTTAAAAAGAATGCTTCCACTTGGTTGCAAACTGGTCAATAGTATACCAATGTTGGTTTTCTCAGAGGTCATTAGAAATTTGTTACAGTAACTAAGTAGAAACCTTTCAAACTTGGAAAATTATTGGTCAGGGATCCCTTTGGTGTATAAAGGAGCAGCTACCTGGGAAATTATTCCAGCATTTATTCAGTAATAGGAAGCCCTAACAATCTCCATAGATTTATGGGAGATACCCACAAAAAGTTGTTAAAAAATGTTAGTGTGATATGTTTACATTGATCATTGTCAAAGAGAAAGCTTTCAGGGGCCAGGGAGATAGCTCAGTAGAATAAGCACTTGCCTGGCAAGTGCAGGGTCCTGAGTTCAATTTCCAGTACTGCCAAAAAAAAAAAAAAAAAAAAAAAAAAAAGTAAGCTTTCTAGACAGAAGGGTTTACTGATTTAAAGATGCTCTGGTACAAAACTAAACTAAGAAAAGTCTTTATATGGCTATGATGATTGATTGTGATTAATCTCGTGTTGTATTAAATGTATTCATGCCTCTAGATATACCGGTCTTCCAAAATATAAAACAGAATTGTTTATGGCAATAGACTTTTTCTCTCAAACTCAGACATCTGCCTTTCTCTTGTGCTTCAACGGCTTGTGACAGTACAATGGCAAGCAGAAACACTAAAGTGACACCCAGGATTTGGAGGCAGATTTATTTGCATTTATAGGCAGTGATTGGGTCATCCTCAGAATATCAGGCCCTGATCTCTGGTGGTCTAGGGCTTATATTGGATAAGCCAGCAGGAAGTACAGAGACAGAACAGCTTGGCAATTGGGGACTGGCTTATACAGCGCACATCACAGTGGCCAGCTATGCTTCACAGTAATCATCAGCCTTTTCTAAGAAGAGACAGGAACAACCAGATCTGGAACAGCTGCCTATCGCCTAGGCAACTAACAAAACTGAAGTATATTGGCTGCGGAGAAGGGATTTCCTGGTACCTTTTCTCCCTCTTTTAGTTTCCCCGGTAAATCTTTGCTGGGCATCATAGTACATGTGATCTGAGACAAGGCCCAACCAGGAGCTGTTACATTAGAGTCGTCAGTGATCCTAGGATGGGCTCTAGCTAAGCTCTCCAAGATTGTCTTACTATGGAGCTTTTTCTTAAGTTGTGTTTTCTTTTTTGTTTTTTTCTTTTTCTTTTTCTTTCTTTCTTTCTTTCTTTCTTTCTTTCTTTCTTTCTTTTGTGTGTGTCTTTTTGAGAAAGGGTCTCGCTATGCAGTTCAGGCTGGCCTTGAGCTCACTTTTGTAGCCTAGGCTGGTCTTGAACTCACATGGATCCCCATGCCTCAGCCTCCCGAGTTCTGGGATTACAGGTGTGTGCTACTGCATCTGGCTCTTAAGTTGCATTTTCTTTTTAACTTCTTAAAGAAAATGTATTTGGTACAAGATCTCTCTATGCAGCTTGGACTCATAGTGATCATCCTGTTTTCAGCCTCCCCGGTGCTGACTACAGGTGTGCACCACCACGCCCAGTCTGGTGACTGGCTCAGCACACCTTGGGGTATGGCCAGTGCAGTGTGTAGTCCTGGGCGTCAAACCCAGTCCCTGTGCTTGCCTAAGCAGGCACTTAGTCCACTGAGTTATCTCACTGGCCCCCTAAGTTGCCTTTTAAGAAGAGATAATTTAGGCTTATCTGTTTTGTACCATTACTCTGGCAAGGTAGTGAGAGTTAATTTGATCTAGGAGAATGTCCATTGTGTCTTGGATACTCATCAAATCTCAGTCACGAGTTTGTTTGTTCTATGGTTCATCTAATTTAAGGCCCTACAGTTAGCAGGGAGTGGGTAAGCAAGGACTAGGGCAAGCAGAATCCAGGTCAATTAACAAAACCCACAGCTATCAGGGGGGCAGGAAAGCAAAAACTGAGATAAGCAGCCTAAAACACAAAAATCAAGGAGAATAAATATGGAACAATGCTGTGAATGTCCTGAGATTTCGGTCATGCGTATATTGTCAATGGGGCTGTCCAGGTACATTTTTTCAGTGGATCTAGGCTAGATTTGTAAAACCTGTGGAAGTAGTTGACTTGTACTTGGGATATATGTGTACATGCAGGAGTGTCCTCAGATATGGTACAAGCTGTATGTAGTTTTTATTTAATCTAGTTTTTGAGTCACCTCTGCTACAAATGCAGGCCCATTGTCACCGCTGGTGATCAAAGGTAGGCAACACCTAGGGATGATTTCTCAGAGCAGGACCCTACAAACTTCTATTCTCAGTACAGGTAGGAAGTGGGAGGTTGGAGCCAGGAACACAAATGCTGAAGCCCGAGCTGGCTGTTGGGATACAGGTTGCCAGGGCAGCCACTTGCACTTGAAGAACAAATGGTGGGGGAGGTCTGGCTCTGATCTTCTGAGAATTCTGGGATTTTGGTCAATTGGACACCCAGCAGGGGCTTTAGCCTCTGGGCCAGATGATTTTACAACACTGGTGGCAGGTTTCCCCGACAGCAACAGGAAGCAGTTTGCTATGCAGATTACCCCTGCAGGAGAGTTTTGGCCAGAATAGTTTGGGCTGAGATGACTGCAGCATACCTCGCCTATCAGACTTTATGCCTACAGAACTACTTCCATCTATAAATAGGGTGTACTCAGCATCTGTCTGGGGGTCCGTTTTTTGGAATAGTTCATCCCAGTGCAGCAGGTAGTATCTGGACAGTTAGGTCTCCGTCTAAGGTGAGCCTGTCAGCTTTCTTGATCAGAGAGGAACAGTGGCTATTAGGGGGAAGTGGGAGGGCAGCCCTTAGAGGTCATGGGGTGCACCCAGAGACTGGCAGTCTGAGCAAGCATATAGAAGCCAGCAGCTCCAAGAAATTCACAGAATTTCTTTCTTTTTTTTTTTAAATATGGAACGCTTCACGAATTTGCGTGTCATCCTTGCGCAGGGGCCATGCTAATCTTCTCTGTATCGTTCCAATTTTAGTATATGTGCTGCCGAAGCGAGCACAGAATTTCTTTCTTATAACCAGTTTCTGTCAGATATGGTAGCAGAGCTTGGGTGTAGGCAATGTATGTGGAAGAGGCATTGGCAGCTGGGAGACCTTGAATGGATTTCACATGCAGAAGGTATACTGTGTGACATGGGTGGGGGTTGCCTTGGGACAGAGCTCAGTCACCAAAAGGCCGTGATTGATAGCAAACTCCAAGGGTGAGTCCTAGGTCCACACTTCTGGAAATGAGTCTCTATAAATTTCAGGGTTCTGACTATCAGGCATTTCAGGCTGATATCAGCACTGTTCTTCCTCCCAGGCTACAATCAAAGTCAATATAAAGTCAAGGGCAATGAACCCAAGTGTGAACAAGGCTGGTCATACATCTCTGGAGAGGCATAATGTATTCAAGCATGTAAAGAAATTCATGTTTGATAACATGTCCATCAATCTCACAGGATCTGCTTTGGCATAATTTCTTTTCAGTGGGGGCTCCAGTGGATAACTTTAGTAGCTTTAGAGTTTTTTTTTTTTTCTTTAAAGAATTTTTTTTTGTTTTTTATGGCTAGTTCAGCCTACCCTGGGGCTGGGGCTAGTGCCGCATGTAGTTCCAGAGATCGAACCCTGGTTCCTGCAGTTGGCTAAGCTTGCCTAAGCAGGTGCTTTAGACTGCTGAGATGTCTCACTGGTCCACTTTAGACATTTTTATTGGCTTCTTGTTTCGTTCTTTGGGGTCTTCTAGGAGAGCAGTATGGTGAGAGCTTTTGACTTTAACCAGACCTGGGCCCCATCTAAATATGTGTTCTTCAGTATTAAACAGTCAAGAGGAGTTGCTGACAGTACAAAACTTAGAGTAAGGGTGTTTGGTTGGCAGAGCAGCTTGGGATTGATGAATGGAAGGAGGAGGCAGATTGTCCTCGGGGAGAACAGAATAAAGCTTTTCTGGCTTGGGCTAAGCCTGAAAGCCTCTCAGATGCCCTTCTGGGTTTGTTTGATGACTAGAATGGCTTTCTTGTAATGCAGGACACATGTGAGGAACCAATGTGGGAAAGTCTTAACCTCTTCATGGAAATTGAGTCCAAGTGAGCTAACCTTTTATCTCAGGATCTTCCTAGCAGAAGGGGCTTATGGGAGCAAATTACAAGCAGAGGAAGGCATCTTTCCTGCATTGTTGACAGCACAGAGATCTTACCCAAGGTGGTTACCAGTCTGTCAGGCTTATGGGTGGCTGGATGTCTGTTTGTGCTTTGCATGACATGGAAGTTGTGGTGAGGCAACATGGTTGATACCCAGGTCCAGGGGCAAGTCTTTGGTCTACACCACTGGGAAGAAAGTTTACAGAACTTTAGGATTGTGGCTGTCAGCCTTAGGATGAAGCAGACATCATCTTTTTCTCAGGATACAGACAAAATTGTAAACAGAAGGGAGGTTGAGTGGTTTGGTGAGATGGCCAACCAGGCTACAAATTTGTACCTGGCAGGAGTGAGAGGCAAGAGACCCAGTTGCTCCAATGATGTTAACTTTTTTTTTTTTTTTGGATGAAGCCAATTTATTGATTGGCAAGAGCTTATTGATCCTGACAACCCTCCATATGATAAGGGGGCCCTTAGAATTGAAATCAATATTCCAGCAGAGTATCCCTTGGGAATACCATGGAAGATCATCACATTTAATACCAAGATCCGTCACTCAAACATTGACAAAAAGGGGCAAGTTTTCCTGGGGGTAATTAGTGCTGAGAACTGGAAGCCAGTGATCAAGACCAAGGGAGTAACCCAGTCCCCCATAGCACTGGTGAACAACCTAGCTAAAGAATATTCTAAGGACCCTAAACAATTCTGTAAGAATGATGCTAACTTTTTGATTAAGGAAACCTTTGAAGTCAGAGAGTTATCTAACAGAAAAGTCATAGGTTTATCCCTGACTTTTGCAATGAATGAGCTCTCAGGGATCTGATTTGATAGAGCTCAGCCTCTCCTATTTATCCAGACCCTACAAACTGCAACTCATTTTTCAGGGATGATGGTCCAATTTTTCCTCATTCAAAATATGGAACACAGAAGGAATTGCTGACAGTCACCTTGGGTGGGCATTCGATGATGCCATCTGGCCAGGAAGGGCATTTCTGGGGGTGGGGGGTAGCTCTGTGGCTAAATGCAGGCAATGAATTAGAACCGGTTCAACTGGCTGGAAGTAGATGAGTCAGGAAGGGGTAGTGAAGCTCCAAGTGTGGGTAGCAGCTAGAACAACTGATGAGGGTACCGAGGCAGGATTGACAGGAAGAATGGACCTCTTTTTCCTTCTTTATCTTTGATATGCAAGGGGTATAATTTTTAACTCTGTAAAAGCCCCTTTTCCAGCAGTCAGGGTCTGTGGGTTTTAACTAATTAGTTCCTAATTAACTACTAATTAATTAAATCTCCCTACAGCATATGTTGTGTACCCTTAAATGATGGCACAATAAAAGGTGGATTCCCCTAAGAGACAGACTATTCAGATGCCCACCTGGCCATGCCCCTCATGGGGATTTAGGCACCACTTACCTAAGGATGGTTCAAGACTTTCCTCATGCCATATGTCAGCTGCCACAGAGCCACAGTGGAGGGGCCAATTGGCCACCACAATCAGTCCTTCCAGTCTAGGTGCACAGATAGAGCAGCCTATTGCTTATGTTAGCTATTCCACTCATTTATTCAGAAGGCACTCAAAGTTAAACATTCCCCCTTCTTTTGAAGATAGCCTTAACTAACAAGATGTGATCAAGCTTTTCTTCTGCTTAACAGATCAGGACTGATAGACTAACTGGGGTGCCCCTGGAAGTCTTATAGGAATCAGGCAGGCAGACAGACATCTGTATCCTCCTCCTTTTGTGGTATAGTGTGAGTCACTCAAGTGGGAGCCAGGAATCCTCCAGACCTCTGAGGAGACTCAGGAAATCTCAAGGGTATGCCTTCCCATTGGGACCTGGAGAAGTCTTTGCTCCATCTGCAAGAGCCATGACCAATGATCAAAGAGGTCATCATGGTTGGTCTTCCTGGCCAACACCCCAGATGCCATGGCAAGCAGAAATACCAAAACAACACCCAGGATTTGGAGGCAGTTATTTACATTAGTGGGCAGTGATTGGAATCACCTCAGAATATCAGGCCCCAGTT
This sequence comes from Myocastor coypus, assembly GCA_004027025.1. Taxonomy (NCBI): domain Eukaryota; kingdom Metazoa; phylum Chordata; class Mammalia; order Rodentia; family Myocastoridae; genus Myocastor; species Myocastor coypus. Next base: position 24,866 of record PVJA010009430.1, read on the forward strand.
TCTTGTGGTACAGCGCTTATACTGGATAACCAAGCAGGAAGTACAGAGGTAGAATGTCTTGTCAATCAGATATTGGTGTATACAGTGTGCATCACAGCCATTTCTTTCTTTTTTTTAACTTTATTTATTTACTTACATTATGGCTAGCTCAGCCTGCCCTGGGGGTGGGGCTGGCAAAGCATGTGGTGCTGGGGATTGAACCGCGGTCTCTGTGGTTGCCTAAGCAGGTGCTTTAGACCACTGAGCTATCTCACCAGCCCATCACAGCCATTTCTAAGAGACAGGAACAACCAGACCTAGAACAAGAACTATTATCTGGACAATTAACAAACAAGCATACTGGTTGGGTGGTGGGGATGTTTTCTGTTACCATAGGAGGTTCCTATCAAGCCAGCATGAAATCACCAGTCAGAAATAATAATACTTATGTGATGTATGTGCTACATATGTGCCACTGCTCTTAGAGATGCCTAGACAGTAAGCAGTCTAGACAGTGTCACATAATTCAGTGACATCCTATTAAATGATGACAAATTACCCACAAATTTCTTATGTCTTAGAAATGACTGATTAAAAAATTATGCCAAAATGGAAATTTAAGGGCATATGCCATCATGATTGTCATGCTACAATATTATGTGTGGCTTTTAATCTCAAATTGTGTAAAATTATATAATTGTTATGTTAACATTGTATAGGGATTCACCTGCTAGAACATCCATGGTTAAGTGGAATCAAAGGTTGCACTTTTTCAGATTAAATTCTTATGTTAAGCTCTCTGCTCCCATTACAATGATGTCACTAACCTCTTCTGGAAGTTCAGCAACTGATGTTTGGAGACAAAAAAGAAAAAAAAAAAAATAGAGAAATAGTTGGGCTAGGAGGACAGCCAATAGTTTGATCCCACCCCTCCAAGGTCAATGAAGACCCAGGATTTGAGGAAATCTTTTCGAGACAGCCTATTCACCTACTACTCTGGTGATTTATGCAAACTCCTGACCAAGGAGACTGGAGGACCACACAGGAAGGGAAACAATGGTGCCTGGTGTGCCTGGGGCAGTCACCAGGAGAGAGGTCTCTCCCAAGCTTTCACAGAGAGCAACGTGGTCAAGCAATAGCCATGACTTATTCAAATGGCTGACACTGAGAGAAGTACTGACATGCATGGTTCCAGGATCAATCCTGAAGAGACTGATCTTGATAGATAGAAAAAAATTAATTTTAATTAATAAAGCTCTCACTTTAATGTGGTCTTTAACATCCAGCAGAAAATGTATAACCACGAGAAAGAAAATCATCCGCAGAGTCTTCTAATCACAGCTCCTCCAACTTCAACTGAACACCTATCATTGCAGCTATGAGTCAGAAAAGGGGGAAATGTCAGAAGTGGCTGAGCTAGAGATCACTTACACATGCAGAGCCAAGAGCATGGGACAGCCAAGACGAATAGGTGTTCTAGCCCCAAAAACACAGGGCGAGAGAGGCGAGCTAGTTGTTAGGCAGAGTGGTTTCACCTGACATCTAACTGCCCAGTGTTTAAGTAAACATGCTACACTCACTGTGCTGTTCTTGGGACCAATGGGGGGGGGGCGGTGAGCGCACACCATCTGATCTCAGCCTTCTATACCTTGTCTTCATTTCTTCACCTTCTTGCTGCCCTCCATGATCCTCACCCCAGGAAACCCCAGGAAAGCCAAGACCCACCCTGGCCACAGCACCAGCTCTCATTTTGATTGCTATTTGATTCCCTTCCAAATTTGTATCAATCTCATTTTTCCCCTCTATAAAGTAAGTGGGAATAGGTATGACAGACATTTTACTTTGCTCACGTGCGTGAAAGTTTTAAAAATAAGTTTGAGAGCAGTGGTAGGTGTTGGTGACAGTCTTTCACAACAGCCTGTCTCGGGTTCATCACAAATTAGGCAGGACCAGCGTTGCATCTATTCATGTTTCTATCATTCTTTGGTCTCCTAGGTACAAAATCAAATAGCCTGAAAACATGTAACATTCAAGAGTTCTTGGGCCAGCAAGATAGCTCAGTGGACTAAGCACCTGCTTAGGCAAAGCACAGGGATCAGGGTTCGATCCCTGGCACCACATGCTGCATGGGCCCTGCCCCCAGGGTGTGCTGAGCTGCCCACCAAGATCCAACGTGGTGGCACACATCTGTTATCCCAGCACTGGGGAAGCTGAAAACAGGAGGATCACTATGAGTCTGAGATGAATAGTGAGACCCTATACCAAATACATTTTTTAAAAAAAGAGTTCTTACTCAGGGGGCTTTACAAATGTGAAGATGCAACAGAGATTGTCACTGAGGACAACTGCAGGCTATGGCTCCCAAAGCAGGATTATATAAGACAGAGTCATGGAAAAGCAGCGCCGTGAGGACTCGGGTTGTAGCAAATTGGTCTGGGGCATACTTAACGCCAAAATGTTATGAGATGCTCTCTCAAGTATTTTTTTACTTGCAGTAAAAGTAAGACAAGAACAAATAAACTTTTATAGAATCATGATTTCTTTAAAAAAAAAAAAAAAAGTGTTCTGAGCAACAATTTCAATACTAGGATGGTAATGAGGACCTGGCTGGCTCTGGCTCTGTCCCTGGAGACCTTTACATTCAGCAATACATTTGTTTAACCACAAAAGTGATGGATTTTTTAAAAAACCCCTTTCTAAATATTACCAAGGAAAGAGACAGAAGCAAGTGGAATAATTTAAACAAATTAGGGATTGCTCGAACAGAAGCCATGTGAACAACAGAATGAATAACAATATTTTACTATGATGCAAAGAGTAAAATTCATTCATGAGTTCATGTTAGTATAAATAACAAGTAATGGGGGAGAAAAGATAACTCTTCTCAGCAGTATAATTCCAATTAATTAAAGTAAAAGAAAATAAATGTGAAATCACTACTGGACACCATTTTTGCCCTTTTTAGGTTGGTCAACGTAGGAAGAGGAAAATAAGGAAAAGGCAGCAACAGCTCAAGAACCATCGGTAAGTAGGTCTTGATGCTCGTCTCTTACAACCGCCTCATAGGGGTTCAGTGTCCACCCATAAGGCGATGGCCATTGACGATTGCTGAGATTAATGGGTAAAAATTTTATTTTATTTTATTTCTTTTTTTGTGGGACCAGGGTTCGAACTCACGACCTTGCACTTGCCCAGCAGGCACTTGTGCCTCGGAGCTATCTCCCCAGCCCTAATGGGTAAAAATTTTAAAAGGAACAAAACATACAGTTTCAAAGTATCTTCCCTAAGATATTAACTACAAAGACAAAGATAGCAATTTCATAACAGAGAAACCACCTCAACCAAAAGATGAAGATCAACACCCTCAGTAACAACACATTGCCAGTAAGATATAGTGTACCTATCATGAAGTGTAATTTAAAGTATAAGAAGACAACATTTTTATGGTTTTCTTGCCAAAAATGTACTTCAATCATGAGATAGACTGTGTTATTATGATAACTCAAAGTGAAGCCTATTGGATAAATATCTAATTGTTGGTCTGCAGTATCCAGAAAGACTGAGAAACTATTGGAAGCAAAAGGATAATAATAACTAAAAGTAACATGGGATTCTGCAGATAGTATCCTGGAATAGGAATGAACATCAATGTAAAAAAAAAAAAAAAAAAGAAAAGAAAATTTCAATAAGGTCTTTAGTTTAGTAGTGCACTACCAACATTAATTTCTTAGTTCTGACCACTGTATTGCATATGCAAGATGTATTAAGGGTATCTGGGTGAACAATATATGGAAACATTTTTGCAACTCTTTGATAAATCTCAAATGATTTAAAGTTTTTTGATGGCCTTCAAGAGGTTTTGCTCCTTGACTAATGCAATCTAAATACCTAAACTTGAGCTGGGTGTGGTGGCTCACGCCTGTAATCCCAGCACTCGGGAGGCTGAGGCAGGAGAATTGGTGCAAGTTCGAGACCAGCCTGGGCTACAAAAGTGATCTCAAGGCCAGCCTCAACTGCATAGCGAGACCCTGTCTCAAAAAGACAAAAAATAAATAAATAAATAAATACCTAAACTTGCTGTGAGAAGCTAAGATATTACATGAGGAAGGCAGGGATGTCACTGAAAACCTCAGATGGGGTCAGGCTTATTCTCGTTGGAATGGCCATAGCACTAAAACATTAATGACCTTTCTGTGTTATGTTCGATTGCAGTAGGACAATTAGCACAAATTATGTAAGAGTGTGCAAGGAAAAAACTTATGAGAAAATGTATTACTATCATCAGTCATCACTTTTATTCACTTGCAGGAGGTCCTGTCAACATGGCAGCCTCTGTGCTGCCAGCTCTGCCCACAGCCACTTATGTGTGCTCAGCACGAACCACAGCACAGGGATGACTTGAGAGAGGCATGGGGAGAATTCAGTGACTTGCTTACGGTCAAAGAACTAGCAAATTATTAGAGCCAGGATTTGAGCTCAGGTGTATAAGGTTCTAAAGTCCATTATTTAAACTACCACAGTATACTTTAGCTAGTGAGTGAGCAGGGTGACAGGAAAGCTAACACCCTACTGTCCTTTTACTTGTGGAAAGTAGAGAAAATGTTTCTTTCATTGAAATTTTCATCCGACTTGAGGGCTTGAAAATCTGTATCAATGAATTCTACCACCATTCTGCCTTCCTCCCCCTATTAAAGGCGGACTGTCATACTTTTCTCTTTAACGCTAGGATCGTAGCTATTTTCCAATTGTTTGCACTTTTTACCCCCTGCTATCCCTGTTCCTCTGATTTCTTGGCTGGCTCTCAGAGCAGGGGAGCGCAGAAGAATTTGCAACATTTATGTAACCAGTCTCAGCGGGAAGCTCTGAGCTGATCAGCGCTGATGAGCCAGGGATTGTGAGCGTGGGGAAGTTCTCAGGACAACTCCCTGCGTGGACACTGCTGAGCTTGCTGAAGCTTTAGAGCAAAGTGGCAACATCTTAATCCCTGTCAACCTTTCTACCCTAGACCTTTTACAAAACACGCAGACGGAGAAAACACAGTCTACTAGCGCAGTGTTTTTAGCAGGCTGCTGAGCGGGACACACAAGGAGGCCAGAGTCTCACTTTTCACTGTGGTGGAGAAGGGGTCAAGAAGGGAAGGTGACTGCTTCCCTCACTGTCATCTGTCCTTTCCCCAAAGAGAAAACTGAGAAGGAATTTTGTAATAATAACAGAAAGCTAACACAATGACCTGCCCAAATTCCATAATCCTCTGCAACTAAAGGATTTTTTTTTTTTTTTTTTTTTTTTGTTGTTGTTGTTACTGTTTTGTGGTACTGGGGACTCTACCACTGAGCTACACCTAAAACCCTGAAGTTTTGTATTTTCACCCTTAACTCAATTTTGGCGAGCTAGCAAATCACCTGAGAAACATTACAGATGTTTGGCTGCTAAACATTCCCAGCTGGAACTGAAACATTGAGAGTTTCGTCTTTTAAAAGCTTCCCGGTTCTAACGGACAGCTAAGTCTGAGAACCTCTGTAACCTAAATCCCCCTGCTGTTTGAAGCTGGTTTCTCACCCTATCCTCAGGAAGCGAGTTTTCCAGTCACTTCCAGCATTTCTTCTCCAAGATAAATAATCCCGACCTCTTTCATCTTCCTTCTGAACGCTCCCTTCGCAGCCTACCCGCTGTCCCCTGCCCTTCCCTGGCTGCTCTCCAGCATCCTGACCTCCCTGTGGAGCTGTGCCGTGCAGAACTGCCCATGTCCTTGTGCACTGCATTCTTGCCGACTGGATGAAGGTGTGTTGCCGTCAACCACAGCGCTGCATCCCCAGCTGAATTCCCAGCTTCCTCTAGTCAAGAGGCTCAGCAGTCCAAGGGACTGCTGCCTGAGCACAGGAGAACTAAGAGACAGCAGCCAGCCTGCAGGAGGTCCGACAGTCTAACTGCCAGGACAGAGGAAACTTGTATAACATTCCGCAAGGTGGTCAAAGGAGAGGGGGGAAAAGTAAAAGGAAATGGCATAAATGTTCAAGAAGAACAGTAAACTTCAGGGTGATAAAACAATAGGATTATCTCAAGGGCAGAACCCCTAAATGCTAGCCCTGAATATGACCCTCACCAGCACATGACCTTAGGTGATCCATTTCACCTTTCTACCTCGGTTTCCCTTTTGTACAGTGAGAGAGTAAGTCCGAGTCAACTACAGGTATCACTCCTGTGCCAGGCAGCCCATGGCTGAGCTCAGGTGCCAACTGAGGTGCCACTTGTTCTTCCCACAGTTCTTTCCACCAGAAACACTAGTCATTCTAAGAGTCATAATTTTCTCAATTCTAATATAGTTAATAAGTACAGTCTAGACCTAGATTATATTAGACCTTGCTAAATCCTAAGTTTCCTGAAAATAGTACCTTGCTGTCTCGTGAATACAGAGAAAAGTCTAGGAGCCCTCACCTCACTCGGCAAATCGTTGAAAAGGTTTAAATAAGTTCAAGATGTTTTCATCAGCCTCCCCAGTAGAGTACTACACAGTGACCAGGACAATTAATATTCACTTTTCATCAATAATGACCAAGACATAGCACCTCGCAGTATCAGCAAAATCACCAGCGTGGTACTGGGGTCGGCACCTTCATACACTGTGTTAGTCTTCGGTGACAACCCAGGAAGATTGACCGTGGCCATCCCTATTTCCTAGGTAAGAAACTGAGCTTCAGTAAGAAAAACTGCCCAAACTTTCCAAGATATTAATACAATCAGAACTCAGTGGATCATTTCCTCCTCACCCAGAAGAGATCACTTTAAAGTTAATAAAACTTAAGTTTAAAGATCTCGAAGTTGCATGAGTAACCTCTAGACCCCTTTTTGTAGTTTGAATTCTTAATTTTATACTAGTTTTTGTAAGGAGGGCCCCCACAATTGTTTAAACTTCAGGGTCTACAAAACTTAAATCCACCCTTGAATTCAGCCTCCCAGGTTAACATAAGCACTACTACCTTGACTGTTTTGCTGAGATTATAGGGGTACACCACCATGGCCAGCACCACTACTATCTTCCTTGGTAATTTCAGTCTGAAGATATTTTTCAAACACCCACACAAAGCCAGGTGTGGGAATGCACACCTGTAATCCCAGCATTCAGGAGGCTGAGGCAGGAGGATCTTGTGAGTTCCAGAGCAGCCTGGGCTACAAAGTGAGCTCAAGGCCAGCCTTCACTGCATCGTGAAACCCTGTCTCAAAAAGACAAAACACCAACACAAAAGGAATCCTCTGGCTTTCTGCTTTGGGAATCTATGTTGTGGGTTTCCCTGGCCCTCTAACAGGCCATTCAAGTCAGTTTCCTTTTGTGGTGTACCCTTCTCCTCTGGTCCTCAGATTGCTTCCTTCTGTACTCAGCCTGTGGTGAGAGCTCTGTTCCAACCCTCCTGCTGCCTCTCACAGAGAGTATTCTTTGGACCAGAGCCTGCAGCTGCTCTGGTACTGGGCCCAACTACTTTTGTAACCAACAAAGCAATGCTATTGGAAAGAAGTTACTTGAAAAGGAAAAGAGGGAGCATTTTATACCTCTGTGTTAGAAAAGCGCTAATACCAGAATTGACATTTCATTCCAGCTTCTTCCTTATCCCTTCCATACTCATCAAAATGCTCCCAACACTGCCTTTCATTTACTGTTCTTTCCCTTCATCTTGACCTTAGTAATTGGGATCTCTGCTCTTTAGTTTTTAAAAATGAAAGCCATTGTATACTTGAGGCAATGGGATAGAGTAAAATGTTTACTTCAATGAAATAGACCAACATACTTATCATCTCACACCTTCAGACTGTGTACATATATTTTCTAGGATGCGTAGATGACTTTGGGAAAACACAGCCAAGAAGTCAGAACTTCGGAAGGTGGAATTTTGGACTCAGTACACTGCTTCCTTTTCCCTCTAGCCTGTCCATCCAGTAGCTCCATAGTCTCAATACTAAAGAGTTTACAAAGATTGCTGACATCAGAGAGAAAGTGAGACAGAGGGAGATACCTCAGATCAGTGGGTTCTGACTCAAGCCTGCGTTACCAGGGCCCTTTCCTCCCTTCACCCTCTCCCTGTTCCTGCTACCACCTCATGATCTTCAGAAATGTAGCTACTTACTGCTCACTGCCAGGTGTAGCCCTGGCAATTCTTTGTCATGCACAAGAACGTGGGCTGTGTTCAGCCCATTCAACTGTAGCATCAACACCAGCCATCTTTTAGGAATGATTTATATACAGTACTCTTCTACCAATAAAAGAAGCATGGAAAAGTTGATGTGTTGAGATGCCTAAAAATCTCAGGGCTGTGTAATTTTAAGACATGACTTAAGGTATATGTTAGTCCACAGAGCCTAGAATAATTAAAATATTAAAATACCCCAGACAAGAACTCCAACACACACAGCACTGACCAAGGCTATGGCAAATGGTATGTAAGTCTGTAGGCAATTGGTTTGTGTGAGAATCACCTCAGTAGCAGAACCAGCAATTTTACTATCTTGCAAGGGTATTGTTTCCTAGTTGACAAAACTGGAATGAGAATGAATTCTGTGTTTTGTGTCTTTCTTGTACTACAGGTTCACATCACATAGAAAAAAAAAGGAAAAGAAAAAGAAAAAAAAAAAAGAAAACCCTTACCAAATCTATTGATTTATCCTTAAAAACACAAGAAATTCTCATGATCCACTGGAAAGACATTAATTTCAATGAGAGGATCCTTTAACTTCTGTTTTTGTAAATGAAGATTGGATATAAGAAATATAGCAATTTTTGCAATTAGCTCCAAAAGCATAAGGCAGCAGGAAAAAAAAAAATAACTGTATCAAGAAAAAACAAATTTGCAAAGATTGTTTTGTTTTGAGACAGCATCTCATGTAGTTCAGAATAACCTTGAATGCATTATGTAGCCTAAGCTGGTCCCACACTTGCAACAATACTCCTGCTTTAGCCTCTTGAGTGCTGGGATAACAGATGTCACCATGCCTGGCAAATTTAGAGATTCTTCACTGTGTGTACTGTATTATAAACTTTACAAGCCAAAAGAGCTAAGATTCCTTCACTGGAAGTTGTAGTTTGAGGACTAAAGTAATGTTTTAGTTAGGAACTAAAAAGGATATAAACAATTTACTGTGTTCAGAACAACCAGTAGAGTTAACTAGAACCAGTAGAACAACCAGTTATGTAGAAATATACTTTACATTTAAGCATTGTTAAGATTGAAAGGACTTGCTCCACTGAAAGCAGATTAACCTTAAGGTAGTTAGTTATGAGTAATTTAAGTCTTATAGTTCTAGCTGAACAAAGTAAGTTACTTTTCAGTCTCGTGACCATAGAAATATAGGCAACCTACTTTCCTTTTTCAATCCAACTTAAATAGGAAGATATGGACAGAATTCTAAGCCTGAGAAAGTCAGCATTCAGAGGTAATGCAGCTTTCTCACCCCAAGTACTCAGGTATGGCAGTCCCTATTCACAATTTATGGGAGCTCCTCTTGGACTGAGTAGGTAGGACCTGTGACTAACTTCGAATCAGCAGACTACAGCAAAGATGATGGGTGTGCCAATGCATACCTATCATTATGTTGCCTAAGACTGTAACCTCTGTCTTGTCAAGAGCCAGGCAATAGGTAACCATGTTGAGACAGCTTGGGAGACAAGGAGCTGAAGGGGGCTTCTGGCCATTAGCTAACCGAAAACCACTGCCGAGTTCCACAGTCCATAAAGAGTAAGATGCTGTCCACAACCACATGAGCTCAAAAGCAGGTTCTTCCCCAGTCCAGCCTGAAATGCCACCTTGACCACCACCTGGAGACCCTGAGGTAGAGCACCCAGTAAAGCTGTGTCTGACTCCTGACCCACAGAAACCAAGAGGTAATAAAAGTGTGTTGTTTTAAGCTGTTAAATTTATGGTGATGTTGTTATGCAGCAATGGATAACCAATGCTGTGGTGCGGTGAATGGAGGCACACATGCGAGGTGTGAGTTAGAAGTTTGGGAATGACTGACTGCTCATGCAATGAAATGCAAAGCCTGCACTCCAGTACTTTTAAGAGTAAAAATGTATGTCATAAAAAATTAAAAGAGTGCAGTCAAAAGAGCAATCTAAAGGGACTTGGCATTCCTCACAATGATTAATTCAAGAAAGAACTAAGATTTAATGTAAAGCATAAAACTATAAAGTATTAAGCAACATCATGGAGTACTTTTATTATCTTGAAGTAGGGAAGGTCATTCTAAGCATGTCAGGAAAACCAGGAACTATAAAATTTTAAAAGTTTACACCATAAAACTTAATAACTTCTATAAAGAAAAAACTACAAAGTTGAAAGACAACAACATGGTCGAAATTTGCAATGTAAGATAAAGAAATGGTGTGTTCAACATACATAGTTCTGAAAAATCACTAGTATTACATATAATACAAAACTATATAGCCATTAAAATAATATAGATCATATTTATGGTTATGTACAAATGTTCTCATATTAAGCAAAAGAAGCAAGTTACAAAGCAGCACACAGTATAATCTCATTTATGTAAAGATGTACACACTTGTATACATGCACACATAAATAACCATAAATGTCTCAAAATAAACTCAGTTCAATCTTAATAATGGTCATTTCTGGGTGGAAGACAATTCTGCATTAATTAGGTTTCCTTTGCTTGTGATACAGGCAATTGAATACCTAGCTTCACACTAAGCTACAGTACCAGTCCTGTATATTTTGAGACAGCATCTCAATAAGTTACTAAGTTACCCAAACTGGGCTTAGGCTTGTGATCTTCCTACCTCAACCTCCCAGAGTGCTGTGATTATACCTTTAAACAAATGTGCATACACTATTTTAAAGAAACATATTTTCCAAAGTTTTATAAATAATATAATTATAAATCAAAAATTTATTATTTCACAAATCAAATAGCAAAACATCTAGTAAGAAAACACCAATTAAAAAAAAAAAAGGAAAATAACTTTAAGGATGGAGTCAGGACCAACATGGAGTTACTTCTGGAGATTACATTATCTCAGGCAGCGTAAGGTGTCCTGAGTCACTTTCCAGTACTGTTCAGTTAATGGGGGAAAAGCATCTAAAGATGTTTGAAGATACCTTGGGGGGGGGTAATTTTTAATATAGTGAAATGTATATAAGGAAAATAACAGAATGGTATAGTAAGCTGTATTGTCAAATTAACGATCTTTGTTGTACTAGTAATAGAGGCATGCACTGTCATGAGTAAGGCCGCAAATGTGCAAGTATGTCAAATATCCACCTATATGTAGTTCCTAAAAATCAAGAGTGCTCACAATGCATTTAGAATTGTGACTTTCAGCTTCAGCTGCATATTAAAATCAGCCAAGAGCCTTAAAAAGCTCTGACACTTAGCTCTAGAAAAGGCAAATCTATGACACACAGATGAGTGGCTACCTACAGCTGGCTATAGAAATAAGGAATGACTGTAAATAGGCATGGAGGTTCTTTTGGGAAAGAAGGAAACATTCTGAAGTTTGTGTGATGGCTGCACAACTCCATAAACTTACTAAAGACCACTGAATTACACATTAGAATGGGTTAATCTATGTGGTATAAAGCTGTTTAAAAAAATACTGGTAGCTTGAGCTCTACCCTGAGATGCTTGAGATTCAGTTGTCTGGGGTGGGAGTAACAGCTACAGTTTATGGTTTTCTGAAAGTTCTCCAGGTGGTTCTGAGAACCACCAATTCAGTTATCTGAAACCATTTTACTGAATTACATGTTACTAAGGCCAGGTCCTTTGAGGTAGAGAACAGAGTGTTGAAGTACCTTTGGTTTCCACTGAACACCTCCAACTGTACAAATAAAATTCTAACCATGTTCATTGTAAACTGTTTATTCATGTGACTCATAAAATCTCACTGGAATTATAGCTTGAAAGCTGAGGATGCTCCAACTACGTACTTAAGACAGACAGAAAGTTGGAATTTGTTCAGAGAAATCCTGATGAGTAATATGAAGGGATTCAAAGCCACAGCACATGAGAAAGAATGACAACTCCAGAGGAATGGAGGGTTAGGGAAATAATGGTTATCCTCAAATATTGAAAGGTGGCCAGAGAGACAAATGAAAGGGTCCTTATATCCTCAAAAGAACCAGGATGAGGGGCTAGGAAGATAGCTCAGCAGAATAAGCACTTGCCTGGTAAGCACAAGGGCCTGAGTTCAATCCCCCATTCTTAAAAAAAAAAAGAACCAAGATAGATATAGATCTTATGTAATTCAGATCATCTTTGCTCTGGGCATGTGGGGACTCTAACTCAGTCATGGCAAACTTATGGCTACAAAACATGTGTTACCACAGGTTGTTCATCACTGTAAACTCTAAAAGGCTGGCCATCATCATTTTAATAGTACTCAAATTCCACCACTACCACAACCACGTGAATGACTAAAAACATAGGTTGTTGGATCCAACCCAGGTTTTCAATGTCTGAGGTGGGGCCAAAATTCTGCATCTCTAACAATATTCCTGGTGATATTAATGTTGCCGGCCCAGAATTCACCAATAAAAACCACCACGTAGTCTAAATGTTGTCAGAGTAACAGAAAAAAAGCATCTATAGCAGATAGATCTATAGCAGGAACAAAAGGGGTGTAGGATGCAGGCAACTGGTGTAGGAGGGAGGTGACCTTGGTTTTTGACTCAAAGAATTTGGAGTGAATAAAATACAATACAAATGTTTGCCATAGATGATTTAAAAACTCAAAAAACAAGCATGGGCAGGTAATAAAGACTTGGGGAATCATATTAATAAAGATGCCAGATGGAAAAGGACTAGGTGTCCATGGTATATTCCTGAATACATCACTTTAAATATGTAAAGAAAATAAAACTGTAGTGACCAAGAAGTCAAAGTTTAAAAAGAGGAGTGGACAACAATGTCAGATGCTAAAGATGGAGGAAGAACTGCAGGGCTGAGCAGTAGGGAGTTCACTGCTGCCTTTAGTAGGAAGAACTTGGGTGGAATGTGCAAGGTAAAACACAGGTTACAATGAGCCAAGGAATGCCTTGGAAGTGAAGTAAAACAGGTGGAGCTTGGCTATGAAAGAAAATAGCCAGGAAATGAGACAGGCTTACATGCAAATTAGAGACCTGAGCATGTTTATTGGTGTGCTTAATGAAGGTGAAATAAAGACAGAGGCCAACTCATGGGAAAAGGTCTTTAGGCAGCTAAGATCGGATTCACTGACTTTTGCTCCTTCACACATTACTGCGGTGCTAACTAGAAGACAGATGAAGATGGTGACAGCACAGATGACTGAAGAAGCCTAGAGCTCTCCTGTTTCAATTTCTTCAGTGTTCAGTAGACTTAGAAAGCTTCAATATATAAGCTTGGGTATTAACAAGAGAGTAAAATACTCTTAAAGAACACAAGAGTGGCTGGACCCGTGAAGGTGCTGAACTGCTTTGAGAACCCACCCACCTGGGGCAATCTGTGGCCCTCACTACTTATCCATGGTGTATACTTAGAAGGCAGCAACCCACAAACTATGGCTGTTCATTTGCTCCAGGGTAAGTGTTGAGAGCCAGGGTGATGGCAAACAGGAGACTGGAGGTAACTGATACCAATATATCCTAGAGGAGTAAGCAGAATGAACCAACAGGAGGAAAAGTAGCTAAGGAAACAGGAAGCTGCTTACAGTCAAAAAGCGAGTATAGTGGAAGATCAAATAATAAGGCACTTTCCACTTGAAGTGACCCTTGAAGGTAAAAGGAGCTGAGAGCCAGGTTCCAATTAGTTAAGCAGCAGGAAATTCAATTTACAAAGAGCAGGCAAGATTTCTACAGCACAAAGAACTAGCAGAGTGTTTAGCAATAGAAAATGGATTAAGGATGGCAGGTAATAGTATTAGAATATGAACAAATACTAGTAGATGGAATTCTATTTCAAATGGCAGCAGGACAGACAGGGATGAAAATCACAGTGGATTAAACTGGCCTCAGTATTTCAACTACAACTCTAGGGTGAAGGTGTTTTTTTCTTTGGGGGGGGGGGCGGCTTTGGAGGTGAAGGCGGTTTTATAAAAAAACAAACAAAATTACTGGGTGGTGACCAAGACTTGATGTACTTCAACTGTCACTCTGAACTTTAAAATGAGCATCAGCCGTAAGCTGTTCTGTGTCTCAACAAAGCTTAGCCCTACTTAGAGAGCAAAGATCAGGAAGAATAAAGCAGCAAGTACTCAGGTGGCTGGCTGGTTGCAACAGAGCATGGAGAGGGAAGAGACCCATGTTTTGATGAGGTTGAGGATAGGAAATTACCTCACTTGGTGTTGGGGTATACTAGAAGCACCTGACAAACTGCAAAATTCAGATGGAAGAGGCAAAAAGAGGAGAGGTAAGCTCTAAGATGGGCTGCT
>PVJA010009430.1:39339-60694 GCA_004027025.1 Myocastor coypus
CCCCCCCCCCCCCCCCGCCAAAAGTATTTGGTGCAGGGTCTCACTACGCAGATTGGATTCCTAGAGATCCTCCTATTTTCAGCCTTCCCAGCAATGGGATTACTAGAGATGAATTTCCATGGCCAAGACCAGGGCATGTGGTACTCAGGATGGAACCCTGGTCCCTGCGCTTGCCTAAGCAAGTGCTTAGTCTGCTGAGCTTTCTTGCTGTTCCATACCAGTAATTTTTTTTTTTTTTTTCCAAATACTGGGGATTGAACTTGGACCCTGCACTTGCCAGGCAAGTGCTTACTCTACTGAGCTATCTTCCTGGCCCCACAATAAAAAATTTTAAGAACAAATAATTTGCTTCATAAAACTCACGGGACTATGACATACAGAAATGTTAAATCTTTTTTCCCCATAAAAGTAGAATAGAAATCAGGCCTGGCAGGATGGCTCAGCAGTCTGAAGTGCCTGCTTAGGAAAGCTTGGACAGCTACAGGCACCACAGTTTGATCCCTGGCACCACATGCAGGCACCCTCAGGGCAGGCTGAGCCGGCCATAAAAATAAATAAACAAACAAATGAAAGTTCTGAAACAAGAAAAAAAAAAGTGAGCTCAAGGCCAGCCTGAACTGCAGAGCGAGACCCTGTCTCAAAAATAAAATAAAATAAAATAAAAATAAAGTAGAATAGAAATAAACCTTAGAAGAACAAACAGGTGAGAAGAATCAACAAATTACAAAATTACTCTGAAATTTATTCACATACATACTATCTAGCTGTATCCTTTTGTATAGGGTGTGACAGAAATATATGGTGAATAAATTTTAGACACACTGCCACTTTTTACTTATATGCACTCCATTTTCCTTGAAATTTTTGAACCAGTTTTAGAAGTCTTTCTTGTGATTTGAGGTGTGATAAATAAATACACATATGCTGTTGCTAAGTGCCATCCAATGGAAAGGCATGCCTGCAAATCACTAACTGTCTCCACCCACATTATTCACCTGGTCTGGCACCATGTGATTCCTGTTTCTTCCTCCAAAATCAAAATGGCCATGAAAGGTACATCTTTTCTATCTGTTCAGAACAGCAAGACTGCCATAACAGCACAACTAAAGACACTCATGAAAATGGATTACCAGAAGTGCTTCAAAATGTGACAAGAATAATGGGACAAGCGTGTTCAAATCAAGTGGAAATTGAGCAGGCAAGATAGCTCAGTGGACTAAAGCGCCTGCTTAGGAAAGCCTAGGCAAATGCAGGGACCGTGGTTTGAGGCAGCCTTGTCCCCAGAGCCAGCTGGGCTGCTCAAAGCCCGGGAAATAGTGGCTCATGCTTGTAATCACAGCACTGGGGAGGCTGAAAGCAAGAGGATTACCATGAGTCCGAGCTGCACAGGAGACCCTGCAACAACCAAATACATTTAAGAAAAAAAAAAAAAAAGTGGAAGTATTTTGTGAGGGATTAATGACAATAAGTATTTTAATAAAATAACATTTTAAACATTCACCATATTTTTGAATCACATCTAATATTGTTCTCTACTTTCATCTTGTATACTCTTCCAATCAACGGTTAATCTTTCCATGAAGAAATTCAGGATGTCCCAGGAAGAGATTAATTCAAGATGTATCAGTCACTATGGCAAAGGCCCAAGAAATACCTGATCTAAAACTAGGTGGAACGTGTAGTTTTAATAAAGGAAAAGACTTGTCCTTTTATGAAATTTCAAGTATCATTTTTGTTGTTGTCAAGAACATTTTCCAAGCTAAGAAAAAAACACTTTTTTCCTGCTTATGGAATACTAACACATACAGAAATATTTAGCCACACACTTCATGAAACTAAGACCAATTTCACTGCACACACAACCTCGATTTCTAGCAATGATCTATTCCACATATTTGGAAAATATAGTAAGTTTAGAATGGGGGGGGTACCATTTACATTCTTGCAGTGACCTGCAGTTTGAACTACTGAGAATTTGCAGGCCAAAGGAAAAAGGAAGTCATTCTGTTTTCCCTCCCACTGGTTCACTACAAAGGAATATATTTCTTAAAAACCAAAGGTAAGAAAATGTCTACTGGCCACCAGTGGTTTCTTGATAAAAACAAGGACAACTGAGACCTGCATGAATCACTTCTACTTCTCATTTTCTAACAGTGCTACTCTCATCCACGATAATAAGCTAATCATATGAACGAGCATTCAGTTCAATTATTAGAAACTGCTTTGGCACAAGTTAAAAGTGGCTCACACATACTTATTAATTTTCCTCAGAATTATCAACACATTACCAAAATGTACTTGGTTACTATTTAAAGTTGCTGCCAATGTAAATGACAAAGTCTTGGGTTGGGAGTGGGAATGAAAAACCTGAGTGAATACACACGTGTAAACACATGCACGCTTGTACAAACTTTCTGATGTAACGCAATCATACCTAATATTCTTTCAGAAAATAAACAAAAAACATGCTAAAAAATCAAGAAATTAAGTCATACTTTTATAAAAACACCACCCACAGCCCCGGTAAATTATAAATATGAAGGGAATAATCAATAACAAATATTGAGTTTACAAAAAGACATCTATCCCTGTTCAAAGTACTGTAAAAATAAGAGCAAGCAGGATGCAACTTTAAAATCCACCAGATCCTTCTCTGGCACACATCCTAGGTTGCATAGTGGTGATTAAGTATGACCAGGCCAAGAGAAGGTTCAAGTCCAAAACATATTCACATTCATTCTGTTCCTCCTATGTTGTAAATACCACTTAACAGAGGAAAGGAGAACAAAGACAGAGGAAGAGGGGAAGAGGACTAAAGAGGAGAAAAGAAGGAAGAGGAGGGAGGACTGATACTTCAGGACCTACTGCAGAAGCAACTTCCTACATGTGTATGAAGTTAATTATGCATGTGAAACTTTATTGAACATGGTTATATATGTGGGACTTCAGCTCAATTTTCTACAGTTTACAATTTTCATTGTAAACTCCAATGCCACCTTTCTCCTTTAAAAGGCCAATGATCCCATACTTTGTCAAGAGAAGTTTTCTTTATTTTTCCTTTCATCCTCCAAAGGTTAAGTACTGGGTAATACACAAAAATACTACAGAATTATGACAGTAGGGAACTGAACTGCTTCTAAAATCTAACAACTAAGAAAAAAATAAATAACTGACATTTCTTGGATACCTGTTAGTGGTGAAGGAGAGAACAGAAGAGAAACACAGGTAAAGTCATGCTACTCTTAGAGATCTATTGGCATTTATCATGTTTTCAATTATTAGATTGTGAGCAATCAGATTAAATGTTTACCTTCGCAATTATGTGAAGTATGACATGCAGTAATCATAATTTTACTAAGGCACAAGTTTGAATCATGCAGGCAAAGCTGGTTTGGAGCAGCTTAGCAAGGGAGCCCAGGATCTGTATCTCAACATGGCTTTGTTCAATAACCATCAGGAAGTGAAATAAATATGTGTTACAGGAAAATGTACCCTTTTCCCTTCCTAGCTGGAAGCTAACTACTAACACTATACTTGTACTTCTACACTTCGGGATTTGTATAGTTTTAATGACTGACACTTTGAGGAATTATCAAACAGCTACCTTTTTATTCTTTCACTTTCTATGATCTTTGCCAAAATATTTGCAATAACGGTAGTGAGAAACACCTTTGAAAGAAGTAAACACAGGGTAAAGTATGAATGATAAAGAATTCCAACTTTTAGCAAACAGGAATGGTAGAGAAACCTTTTAAGATTTAATAAAAAATGTTAACAGTACAGAAGAGTAAAGTTGGTTGAAAATTAATTTCCTTAAAGTGAAATTAATGCTTTACATTATAACACCATATTTCTTTTAATTTATTTCATTAATTCCAAAGCTGTAGGTTTTTGGTTTTGGTTTTTTTTTTGAGAGGGGAGGACTGATTTGTTTACTCTGGTTCTTTTTAGCCTTGGCCTAAATTTGTGTGAAGACATGCTAAAACTTCCAAATTACTACAGACTATACTGTGGTATCAATTACATGAAATATCAAAGTTTCAAAATATCAAAGGATGACTGTCTCATTTTCCAGGTATCCACCAGGCTCAACCCATAGTAAGCACACAAATGATTCCCCAAACCAACTACCTAACCACCCACTACACACTTCAAGATACCAAACACTTTTCTCAGTATCTTCGCAACTGTTCCTTGGTGATTGGGAAGGGAAAAATAAAAATTTTTAACTGTGTTCTGTATACCCATCATCTACTTTTGAATTTTTAACCCATAAATAAAGATTTTTACAAAGATCAAATGGTAAAAAATATTGTGCTTTCTTCTATAACATCACTCAGACAAAATTATTAAGTAATAATCGATATGTACTTCAGGAATAATGGAAACTAGTTACCTCACAATGTCCACTTAAGTTTTAAGTCATACACTTGAGATGAGACCTCAAGACATCACACACAGCAACGCTGACAAACTCAACAGCCAAAACCCAGAAACATTATCTAGTATTAAAGGAAGAATGAGTGAACAGTAGGTATTCAAACCACAGAGAACCCCTTTATAGAAATTGGATTTTATACGAAAGCTTTTTTCTTTTAGTAAGACGCCTTGAGTTAGATCTCATACCTACTCAAACTGTAACTGGACAGTACATTTCACTTCTATTTACTAGAAGACATTTCTTTAACAAAAGACTGACAGAAAACGAGGAGACTACAAACTGTTCTAGATCCATGCCAATCTCCTCTTTTAAAAAAAGGACAACTAATAAACTTAAGTCAAACCACAGACTTTTAAACCAAAATAAAGGACACAGAATAGTGAGACAAAATACTATTTTTAGTAACTTATCTTTTGTCCTATTTTTTGAAAGACCGCCTTCTAGTAAGAGTTTACACCTCTCACTTATGAAGAACAGAAGACACAGTAGGAGGGAAACGGACAGCACCGTAGTCTCATTCACATACAAAAGAAAAAACAACTAGCACAAACTAGAAGAAGACCAAGTTTCCCAACAGACTGGGCCAAGTCCCAATACACAAACACAAAGGAAATATAATTATCTATTTGAACAAAACCAAAACAGATGGCAAAGGGAATGCTAACCCCTCATACTACAAAGAAGGAATGAGATTTCCTTATCAAAACACAAAAGAAAAAGCAACCTCCCAAATGGATTTTTGATGCTAAAACTTTTTGTCATATGTTGCTGGTAACAGTATATATATATATATATATATATATATATATATATATATATATATTTATATATTTATATATTCATGTATGTATATAAAAAAAATAATCTATAGAACAGTCAGTAGTCAGACATTTAGAAAAAAGTAAAAACAAGTCCTTTTGTTTCCTTTTTAAAAATGGATTTACTAAAACAACTTTATCACGCAGAGGTACTACAACCCCACATTCTCTGACAAAGTCCTAGTATTATTCAACAGCATTTGCTGTGCACTGTATTCAGACACTGCCATGTTGGGAAGAGCAAATGCTGGGTCAGAGCTGCGAGGCGAGAAGCCAATGCTAGTCTTGCTCATGGCCATGCCGAAAGCCAGATGGAATCTGGAATACTTGTGAATGAAGGTTTCCCAAAAAGCATGCAGGCTGTGGCTCAGAAAGATGTTCTGGTCCTCTTCTTCTTCTCGCTTTTTCTTTTTTAAAGAAGCTTAGAACTGGGTACCTGTTGTTTGCTAAAATGTAGACCCAAGACACTCAAACTTCTCAAAGGCAAAAAAAGGCTTTTTGCCTTGCATTAAAAAAGTTCTTCTAAGCATCCAGTGTAGTCATCCTCCTACTTAGAAAAGGAAGGTGGTCAATCTGCCCAGATGGTACAAGGTTCTCTTATTTGGGATTTTCTTCTGTATATAAACAAGCATGAGCAGCTGAGGTCTACAGACTGGACTACTCTTCCATTAATTCTAAGAATAACTTTGACCTATTTCTTACAGTTGTATTTGTGGGACATTAAATACCAGTAATAGTGGCAGGAGAGCTGTATTCTGACTCAAGATATTCAAGCAATCAGCAGCTTCAGACAGTGGTACTGCTAAGTTATAAGCCTCTATTGTCAGCTGGCCTTAGGCCATGTCCTACACATGCCCTGCTAGCACACCGATGTATTAATGCCAACCAACTCCTTGTGGGTTCCACCAAGTGTCTGGCCTTAATCCAGTAAACCATACGCAAGAGACACGAGCTGAAATGCTGGCTGTTGTACCAAAGAAGACATCCTCTGCATTGATGTGTTGATAGAGAATGTAGCCCACACAGCCCATGCAAAGGGAAGCTAACACTAAGAAGACTTTTTCTGAAGGCCATTCATCTTTGGAAGCAACATTCTGAGTGGATCTCAACCACTCTGCTTTATAAACTAAAGTCTCATCATGGTCCATGCCCTCCAGGTCCCAAACTAAGCAAGCATCTGCTAGCTGGTTTCTTTAAGATCTTCCATTGGCAGTTTGTAGTTCATTATGAAGGAAGAAGATGGTGCATGACCTGGGCTATCTGGCCCCTGCTTCTTTGCACAGTTTATACAGATGTAATCTTCATTTTCAGCCATTTCTGGAGATACACCCACACAAACTTGATGAAACCACTCATCACAGCCACCATCACACTGTACCCAGTCTACCTGTAGAAGACAAGATTGGTTAATGTTAGGTTATGTAACAGCAAGCCTAGAGTAAAAGCAAACCAAAGAGCTTTCTTGACTTAAACGATAGCAAACAACTGGGATGTCCAGAGACAGACAATGACTTCTTATGGGGTTATTTTCCAAAGAAAGAATGAGAAGTTAATACCCCAAAATTATATTCCACCATAGTGTGTCCACAAAATGAGGCCTCATAGGTAGATACTCCATTACCTCATATATACCTGGGGTTTCTTGAGAGGCAGAAACATGTTTGGGGAAAACTTGACAAAAAAGAAACTTCTAATAGAGCAGCCAAGTAGTTTAAGCTAATATTAACAATTTCTAGGCTCTAAGACAATGCAATTATCAATCAAGAAAGGAAGAGTACAACAATGTGAAGGCAATCCTGTGTATTAGCTTTATTTCAAAGAGATAAGCCAAAGTACTAAGAGCATTAAATACCTTTTTTAGAAAAGCAGTCACATAGGCCACTTTTTAAACTAATATTTTTTATTCTTCTCTTCTTCCGTTACAAATACAACTCCCTACAAAAAGTTAGCAAATATCAGAGGTCAAATCTTACAAATTAACCAATTATAACAGTCAAAGACACAGGTCAATAGATCAGTCGGGGGTTAAAATTAAAATGTAGATAACCAGCAGGTGTCACTGGCAGATGCCCAGCAAATTTTGACCCTTCAGTAAATACCATGATTGTAAGAGTATGGGAAAGCACTGTGTTTTGGCAATGTTAACACCTGGACTTGCAGTTAACAATAAGGTGAATATCTTATTTGGAAAGTGGTTTTAGTAGTTTTTCACCTAAAAACAGGAGCTACTCTCCCTCTCTTCAATACAAAAGCTGGTCATTTCACTGCCAACAGAGAAAGACACTTTAACCCTTTGCTTAATAAGATATCAGAGCAAAGGAAAGGAAGTAAAATGATCAGAGAAGCACCTCAGCATAGCTTATGAGAAAGAATGAGGAGGTTTTGGTTAGGTAAATGAGTTTGATTCAGGGAAAATGAGTGATTTTCAAGATTAGCTTTTATGTTCTATAAAAATTATTAAAACCATGATTAATTATGTCAGTAATTAGGCTTATAATAAAGAATGGGAAAATAATTTGTGCAGTGTTTTGCTTTTATTATTCCTACTGCAGAATTACAGATCTCAAGAGATAATGTTATAATGTAAAGATCACCGAATTCTCCAACTGTCGTGTGCACAGTGTCAGCTAAGTTACTTAATTTCCCTGTGGTGAGCCTCAATTTCCCTGCCTGTGAAACTGCTTTTCAAATCATGCGGACCACCTACATTACAAATTACCCCATGTTTTTGTTGAAAATATACCTGGGAATCATCTGAAACCTATGGTCAGAAAGTATCTGGACAGTAGGAGACAGAAGCTGACATTTCTAAATAGCTCCCAAGTATGGTTGTGGTTAGGTGTGTGTTTTGTTTTTGAGATGAAGTCTCCTTAAACTGGCCAGGCTGACCCTGAATTTAAAATCCTCCTGCCTGTGCTTCCCTAATAGCTGGGATTACAGGACCACACCAGATTGATTCTTATGTATCCTAAATTTGACAGTTAATGCATCTTCTGTATGATACTGCTTCCTGTAAATTCAGAGTGACTTACCAATTCTTTCCTAAATTCCTGTTTTGTTTGCTCTTTCAGCAGGCCTTTGCACTAAGCTATTTTCCTCCAGTTCACACTTTGAAACAGTATGATTTCATCACTAAATCACTAAGTTACCTAGGCTGTCCTCAAACTTTCAGTCCTCCTGCCAGAGTACTGAGACTCTAGGCAAGTGTGACGACACTCACTTCAATTCTACTTTTACTGTGTAACTGCATAGTATCTCGTTTCTGAAGTCTGTGCAGGAAAGAAAGGAACTGGTATTATTCCAGTTGAAGTCAATGAATTAGAAACAAAATTAGGATATAATGACTTCTCTATAACAAAATAATAGTTCTGCAAGCAAATAGTTTACAGTGCTATTACCTATGCAAGAGAGGAACTTGGATGGGGTGTTTTGACTGTAGGAGTTAAGAAGATGATCTGTAATTCTACAGGCTGAAGGTGTTTGAGATCTATGCTGTTTTATCATGCTAGCCCTGTGTCAGCAGACACATTTACCCTACCTCCACCCCTCTTAATGCAATCTATGCCCCATTCATACTAATCCATGGAACAAAAAAAATTACTGATTTATAAGTATTTGCCATGAAAAGTAATTCCTATCTTTTTTTTTTTTTTTAATCAGGTATCAAACTTAGGACCTTACACTTGCCAGACAGACACATCTGCTGCTGAACTATATCCCCAGGCCCCCATGTCATCTTAAAAAATAATTTTGTAGTGCAATACACTCCCTGGTTTCCAGCTTCCCAAAATCACTCTCTTTTGAGTAAGGTAGGCAATATTTTCCTTTTTGTGATTTTGGCTAGAACTCTTTTCCCAACTCTAGTCTTTCCTTTATTTTAAGGGATGGGGGAATATAAATAAATTTATATGTAGTTTTTCCTAGTTGAGATATCCACTGGTGCACTCATTCTATCTCAGCCTACAGACTGTACAACAGTTGATCTTAATAATTCAACAAGGAAAAAAGTCCTCTTATCACTACATTCTTTTACTATGTTGACAATTAAGCTTAAATTTCATTTCCACTTGAAAAGACTCACATGGAGCAAACTAAAGAACATCAACTAAATCCATGAAAGATTCTCACACAGGGCAAGCAGACTATGCAGTAACCTGAAAACTCAAAACCAAAATGTGGCTAATTGTTGTATTAGGTTGTATTGAGTTCTTTTTCTTTCTTCTTTTTGTTGGCACCTGGGATCAAACTCAGAACTTTGCACATGACAGACAGGTGCTTAAGATGCTGAGCTATCTGCCTGGCCCAGTTGTGTTGAGTTCTAAAAGTTATTTCCTCCATTATTTTGGAAGAAGTGGTTAGGAATCAAACTAAGTAAAAGAACTTCATAGAAAGCTAGCAGTGGTGATGTACCTGTAGTCCTAGTTACGCTATAGGTTGAGGCAGGAGACTCACTGGAGCCCAGGAGTTTGGGGCCAACCTGAGCAATACACAAAGACCCAATCTCTTAAAAATGTAACAATAAAAAAGTGAAAAATAAAAGCTTCTTGGCTATGAGCTTTTCAATTACCAACAGCAGATCTCACATTATAGTACAAATAAACACTGAACTCACAGCTAGGAAAAAAAATACATCTATTTAAATGAAATAGAAGGAGCCAGGGAGCCGGGCGTGGTGGCTCACGCCTGTAATCCCAGCACTTGGGAGGCTGAGGCAGGAGGATCGTTGTGAGTTCGAGACCAGCCTGGGCTACAAAAGTGAGCTCAAAGCTGCCTGGAAAGCGCAAGGTCCTGAGTTCAATCCCCAGTTGGGGGCAAGGGGGGCTTAAATAAATACATAAATGAAATAGAGAAGCTTGGCATGGTGGTGTATGTCTGTAACCCCAGCACTTTGTGTGGCTAAGGCAGGAGGATCCTGAGTTTGAGCCTAGGCTGGGCAACTTCGTTGATGCCCTGTCTCAAAATATAAAAAATTTTTAAAGGGCTGGTTAGTGCAAAGGCCCCAAGTTCGATCTCCAGTATGAGGAGGTAGGAGGGATAAAGAGATAAGAGAAAGGTTCTGATTCAGGCTGGGGATGTGGCTCAGCAGTAGGTACTTGTTAGCATGCACAGGACCCTGGGTTCAATCCTCAATAATACAAAAAAGAGAACTATATTAAATGAGAAAATGATGTTAACATTTATGCTTTGCTGTATAATTTCTTTCTTTCTTTCTTTTTTTTTTTTTTTTTTTTTTTGTATTTTAGGAAGGGTATAAGGGTATTTAGGGTCTCATTACCAGATTGTACTCATAGTGATCTGCCCATTTACAGCCTCCCAAGAGCTGGGACTACAGGCATGCCCACCAAGCCCAGTCTCAACTGCCCATCTCAACAAACCCCAGGGGCAGGGCAGGCATGACATGCCTGGGGATTGAACTCTGGTCCCTGTGCCTACTTCTAGGCACTTTAATACACTGAGCTATTTGGCTGGCCTTCAATTTCATATTTATACTTAATTTAAAAAAATACTTGGCATATTATATTTTGTTTATGTTTAGAGCATATGCACTGGGGAAAAAAGAAAACTTAAGTCACTTGGTTACAGCTAACTCAATAATTTTTTAAAAAAACTATTTTGGAGCCAGGCGTGCTGGCACACACCTGTAATTCCAGCACTTGGGAGGCTGAGGCAGGAGGATCAGTGCGAGTTCGAGACCTGCCTGGGCTACAAAAATGAGTTCAGGGCCAGCCTGAGCTGCATAACGAGACCCTGTCTCAAAAAGACCAAAAAAAAACAAAACAACAACAAAAAAAACCTATTTTGGCATTTAGTCTCTTTTGCACTAAGGTTCTTTATAAAAGCTGCTTTGAAAATGAATACAATTCACTTAGTGAAGTACAATGTACATTTAGAATCTCTGTATATATACTGTACTGGTATTTTCCTGAAAATAAGACTGAGTGGGAAACAACCTTGAAAACTAGAAATCCAAAATGCCACCCAAAATGTGATCATTATATCTAAACTTTACCAATAAACTTAACTGAAAGAAACAAGGGCATAAAGAAATGCCACCCCCAGTCAGCCTGTCCGTGCCTTACCTGCCATCACTGTTCTTACTTGGTGGGTCCTATATAAGGCAGGTAAGGCACAAACAGGCTGACTGGGGGTGGCATTTTCATCTCTGGTTTCCAAAACTGATTATTTTCTAGATAAGACCTATCTAGAAATACATACCCAGTAAGAATGCACTAATCATTAAATGACCAACTCTCCCAGTCTGCTCAAGTATGACCAATGTCTGAATATGTGCAATCTAGCACTTCGGTGTTAAGGCAAAACGGGATAGCTGGTTACCTTTATCTTAGTATCACATGTATATTACACTTCACTAAATCTAGCCTTTGAGAATCTGTGGTAAAAGGAATTATGAACTAGTAAAGCTATTGGTGATACAAATACTTTGGTAGCAGCAACAACCTCACAAAGTTTTTTAGTATCAGCATGGCTAACAAAATAGTGTATGTGACAGAAATAAGTTGTAACTTTAAATCTTTCAACTTACTATGCCAAATTTAATAGTAATACGTAAGGAAAAGACTCACAAAAACAGAGTTAAAAAAAAGAAGAGAAACTACATGGTGGCAAACACCTATAATCCCAGTACTCTGGGAGACTGAAGCAGGAAAATTGTTGCGTTCAAGTCTAGCCTGGGCACTTTAGCAACTTAGACATCCTGTCTCAAAATTAAATGAAAGCTGCCAGCCTAGGCTACAAAGTGGGTAGTGAGACCCTGTCTGGACTGAATGACTGAATGAAAGAATGAGAGAAAACCAAACATGGCGGCATATACCTATGATCCCAGCACTCAGGAAGCTGAGGCAGGAGGACTGCTGCAAGTTCAAGGCTAACATGGGCTATAAAATGAGTTCAAGGTCAGCCTGGAACCCCGTCTCAAAAAAAACAAAAACAAAACAGAAAAGACTGAGAATGTGGTTCAGTGCCAAGTCCCTGAATTCAGTACCCATTACCCCTTCTTTTGAAAAACAGGAAAAAGAAAAGTTCATCTTAATATAAAAAGAAATATTTATTCTAATATTGAAAAATGCTATTTAAGTATTGAGCTAAAATAAACTTCTTTCCAAGTTAACTTGTGCCAGGCATGGTGGCACACACCTGTAATCCCCATACTTGGGAGAGGCTGAGGAGGGAGGACTGCAATGGCCCGTCTCCACTAGAACTACATAATGAGACCTTATCTCAAAAAAAAAATAAAACCAAAAACAAAGTTAACTTGTTTATTCCTGGTATCAGTATGAATGAATAAAGGGGCAGGTTTCAGGAGGAGAAAGCTTCTGATTTTATTTTTATTAATTTTTTTATTTATTGCAGGACCAGGTTTGAACCACAACCTTGCACTTGGCAGGCAGGCACTTGTGCCAGAGCTATCCCCCCAGCCCCAAGATTCTGATTTCAAAAACTACTTTTCCATAATACTTTATTGTTTTGAAATTGATTTAATTTGGTAACTGATGGAAGAAATGACTTCTTTAGAACCCTTTACATTGTTGGGGCATTATTATTCTTTCCTCTTTCTACAAGTCTCATGAAATTTCAGCTAGGTACATGTAAGTAATATTTTTTTCATTTTCATAAAAAAACTTCTTAATATGCACATTTTTGAGAAAAAGCAACAGTAATTACTGGTTAGAGAAATGGTAAAAGTACATTTCTCTAAAAACAATGAACTCTAGAAATTAATTTTTACTGCATGATATTTTAAATAACAGAGTTCCCTAAAAAGTATTCTTTTATCCTCTTGCTCTGAACATATGCTGTGCATTAACTAAGTTTCTTTAGAGATAGAAATTGAGAAAGCTAGAAACTTTTTACAGATGTCTTTAAAGAAACATACGATGTAACAAAATTATTGTTAGGAACAAATGTGGAAAACCATAAAAACTGAAAAACAGTAATGATAGGTAAAACATGTATTTATTTATATGTATGTATGTATGTATGTATGTATGTATTTAGTACAGGGCCTATAGGTTCTCACTAAGGTGACGTAGCTAGTGACAAGGTAAGGCACACACTGCTCAGATTTAACAGCTTAAAATAGCTATTTTCTCTGAATGCTCAGGCAACTCCTTTGTACCCTTAAAATGTACCTAGAATGTTGGGAACAAAACCTCAGGGTCCATCTAAAAATAATGATGCCTATATTTTTTAACTGATCACCTTTTAACACTTGCACTGCCTGGGACATAGCTCAATGGTACTGTGTCTGCTTGGCAAGTGCAAGGTGCATTGCATTTTCCATTACCGAGTCCCTTCACAGAAATTACTTTACCTTTTCCTTTTAGCCCACTGAGTAGTAAGGCATATGTTGGTTTACATTCAATTTTGTGACAAATGAAAGAAAACTGCCAGTAATATTTATGTGCTACAAGAAACTGGAGGGATTACAGAAGAACTGAGTTAAATTTAAAAGCTGAGTAGAGAAGCAAAAGATCAATTGAAAAAAGAACAAGAGAAGACAAAAGGATCATAATGAATATAAACAGGAAAAGTTTGATTAGAAGTTGAAAAAAGAAATTTGATTATCTATCTTCCTTCTTTCTTTGCTTGCTTTCTTTCTTCTTTTCTTTTCTTTCTTTCTTTCTTTCTTTCTTTCTTTCTTTCTTTCTTTCTTTCTTTCTTTCGTTTTTTTGAGACAGGGTCTCGCTATGCAGTTCAGGCTAGCCTTGAGCTCACTTTTATAGCCCAGGCTGGTCTCAAACTCACGTCGATCCTCCTGCCTCAGCCTCTCAAGTGCTGGGAATACAAGCATGCACCACCACGCCCGGCTGATACAATTATCTTATTCTTAGTCTTGAAACTACCATAAAATTAAGTAAAAGGGAGAAGTTATTGTGAACACTGAACTGCTAATACTTTAGTACCCAAAAACGAACAGTAAACTTTTCAACAGACTCTAATAAAAAACTTAAGATGAAAATAAATTTGAAGTGAAAGACAAATACAATTCATACACAATGAATCTACTAAAATGCTTTACAATGGTCATAGGGCAGGAAAATACACATGCAATTAATAAATCAAGATACAAAAGTGAAGAGAGCATGACAATATAAAATAAATTATAGAAAAGGGATTAAAAGGAAATATGCTGAAATAGTTATAGCTGTTAGCCCTGAAACAACAAACTACAGGATCTGTATTTTACCCTACAATTATTTTCTAAAAATAAAGGAAAACCTCTAATAAGCCTGACTTAGAATAGAGGTGTTGTTTAGCTTTGGGGTATGCTTTTGTTCTAATAGCGCAGTCCTGCACAAGTCAGATTCTGAATGGTTTTGCCAC
The DNA here is from genome assembly GCA_004027025.1 of Myocastor coypus. Classification (NCBI taxonomy): domain Eukaryota; kingdom Metazoa; phylum Chordata; class Mammalia; order Rodentia; family Myocastoridae; genus Myocastor; species Myocastor coypus. The sequence continues at coordinate 53,944 of PVJA010009430.1, forward strand.
TAGTTAGCTATGTAACTTTGCTCACATCATTTATTTTTTAAGTCCCAGTTTCATCATTTGTAAAATAAGCCTGAAAGTGACATCTTGGTCCCTTCAACTCTAAAAGAAGGTTAAGTATTTTACCAAGGAGATAAGGGGGGCACAATCTACAAGAAACAGTGACGTTTTATTCTGCTCATTTTTTCAAACTGAAGAGCAACTAAAAGTCTAAATACCAAATAAAATGATGAACTCTTTTTTTATGAAACAGTGTCACTACATAGTTCAAACCAGCCTTGAACTCGCTATATAACTTAGGCTTGCCTGAAACTGGGTGATAATTTTCCCATCTGAGGCATCCCAAGGGCAAGGATTATAAGCGTGCGCCACCATACCTGGCTTAATGTGCCTAACTTTTTAATATTTTAATATTCATGATAAGAATGATGACACATACCCCTAATCATTTAAAGAACTGAGGTTTTCCATAAAGTTTGTCTATTTCTCTTAGAGGTTCACATCACCAATATTACTCAATGGTCACCACAGAATTATTATACTTAAACTGTAGGGTTGAATATCTTCAAGTAAAATCTGTAAAGGGATAAATTATGTGTTACAGCATATATGAAAAAAAGGCATATTCTACTCAGGAGAGTAGATAAAGACAGAAAAGCTCTTGGTCTTTGTAATACAATCTCCACGTAATTTTCCATACCTCTTAACAATGGCCTGGGACTTGGGGGAACCACTGTAGCTGACAAAGTATTTAGTTTTGAGTTATCCTATAGAGAAAACATAGAGCTGCTATAAAACTTGCTCTGCTTGTTTATATGAAATGTACTGCTTGAAAGGGAATGTCGTGGCTTTTCTAGGTTAAGTATATGACTTTAATACAACACTTTTCTATTAAGCACAATGACCTAGGAGCCTCATTATTCAGAACAGCTTAGAGAAACTGCAAAAAACATACTACATTAGAAGTCCAAACTCTGGGTTGACAAAGGTGTCTCCACGACTGCTGCTCACACGCCCTTACAGGCAGACCGAACTCACCTTGTCCTTGCAAGGCCGCTGGCAGTTCTGTGCTGCGCACACAGCATTCTCATCATCTGACTCCTCTGCTCCTGACCAGTCGTATTTGGAGGGGATGTCCAGCACTTTTTTCTCTCTCTTCTTCTCAGTAATCTCTTTCACAGGCTCAACTTTAGCTGCTGCAGCCTTTTCCTTCTTTTTCTTTCTCTCTTCTTCTTTTGCTAGTTTCTTGGCCAATTTGTTCAGCTCCTTTGATTTGTCTGCATTTAATTTTAATTTCTTCTTTTTTGGTTTATCCATTTTCTTTAGCTCCTTGGATTTCTGTTTTCCTTCTCCAAAGAGCTGTTCCACTTTTTCTAGTTTCCGCTTCCGTTTCTTCTCTGAAGAATCTTTCCCCTTCAATTTTAATGGTTTCTCTTCCATACTGTCATCCTTCAAAAATATAAAGTTAGAAACAATTTTATTTATTTATTTATTTATTTTTGTCTTTTTGAGACAGGGTCTCCCTATGCAGTTCAGGCTGGCCTTGAGCTCACTTTTGTAGCCAAGGCTGGTCTCGAACTCACACCGATCCTCCTGCCTCAGCCTCCCGAGTGCTGGGATTACAGGCGTGCGCCACCACGCCCGGCTTAGAAACAATTTTAAAGCAAAATATTTTAACAAGTGATGATTGCTTATACAAAAGACAAAGAAGAAAAAAATTTATAGACTCATAAAGTAGAACAGAGGTTACTAGAAAGTAAAAGAAGACATAAAGACTTGTTTCTGTTTGGAATGACTGAAAAGCTCAGAAACTAACTGCTAACAGTTGTATAATACTGCCCATGTACTAACGCAACTGAACTGTTCGCACAAGAAGGGCTAACAGTAAATCTTGTGTACGATATACATTATGCCACTCACATACAAAAACCGTCATTCTAAAGAAACTTAAAAGGCAGATTAAGAAGACAAATACAAAAATAACAACAAAAATCTAATATATTAGATAACCAAAGAGAAGAAAATAATGACAAGTCCTAAATAAGATACTGACTTATTTTCAGCTTATCAGAGGAAGAGATCAGTGTTAAGCCGATGTCTCTGTTACTCTTCTTTCATTGCTGGAACAAAATACCCAAAACCCAAAATGAAGGAAGGAAAGGTTTCTGTAGCTGACAGCAGAAATTTCAGTCCACACTCAGCTGGCTCCAAGGTAGAGTGGCACATGGCAGAAAGCAATCTTTCATGGCAGCCGCTCTGGCAGCTAGCTAGCCTCTCTCCCCTCCTTAAATTATAATGTAAATTACCCACCCCTGGGGGCCAGGGTGTAGCACTCACACCTTGCAATCCCAGCAAGGGATCAAGAATCAATCAATCTCTTTACAACGTTGGTTCTTCCTATCCAGGAGCAGGGAATATCTTTCCATTTTCTGAAATCTAGGATCTCTTTTTTCAGAGTACTGTAGTTTACATTGAAAAGCTCTTTTACTTCTTTAGTTAGGTTAATTCCTAAGTATGTCATTTTCTTTGGGGCTATCATAAAAGGTATTGTTTCTCTAATTTCTCCCTCAGTGTATTTGTTATCTGTATAGAGGAATGCCATTGACTTTTGTGTGTTGACTTTGTAACCTGCTATGCTACTGAATTTGTGAATTAACTCTAGTAGCTTGTTGGTGGAATTTTTGGGGTCTTCCAAATAAATTATCATGTCGTCTGTACATAATGATAATTTAACTTCTTCACCTATTTTTATTCCTTTTATAATTTATTAGAAGAGTGACCTAAATACAAAATTCATTAAAAATTAACCTTTATTGAAAGTGTTAATGTTTAACTGTTTGATCAGTCTCACAAACCTATGTCTGTTGATCTATACTGAGTTGATGATGAAAATATGTAATGCAACCATTATTAAATTTTTCTTGCTTTGAAACTCTGTACTATATGTACTCATACTTGTTACTGTTTTTTCTTTGTTTCTGCTATTTTTACTCTTTAAAATAAAATTAAATCTATTTTTTAAAAAGAGAGAGAGAGAGAGAGAGAGAATCAACCAATCTCAAACTCCAGAAGCTGCCCCATGACTGTATGAGGCTTTGGGGAGACAATGACACAAAGTGTAACAGCCTATATTAATATACCCTCTCCCATCCCTGTTTAAGATAAAAACATAGAAAGCTAATTATACAAAATTATGCAAGTAAAAATCTTTATAGCTTTCGTTTAGCATTATTAAAGCTTTTTATAGTGCCAAGCATAGTGGTATACATCTATAATCCCAGTTGCTCAGGAGGCCGAGGCTGAAGGACTGCCAATTTCAAGGTCAGCCTGTTTTAGTTAAGGCTCTGTCTCAAAATAAAAAATAAAAAGGACCAGGACAGTAGCTGAGTGGTAGAGTACCTCTGTCAGTTCAACCCACTATGTTTCCCCAAAAGAAATTAATTTAATAAATTCTTAATGGTTAAGAAATCATTGGCCTTTTTACCAAGATAGCACCAAAGGTGAAGGAGGAAGCCCCTACCCCTCTCAAAGCTGAAGCCAAAATAAAAGTTTTGAAGGCCAAGAAGGCAGTGCTGAAAGGCATCCACAGCCACAAAAAGAAGATATGAACATCACCCACCTTCTTCCATCCCAAGGCACTGCAGCTCCGGAAGCAGCCCAAATGCCCTACCAAGAGAGCCCCCAAGAGAAACAAGTTTGACCACTATGCCATCATCAAGTTCCCCCTGACCACAAAAACAGCCATGAAAAAGATTAAGGACAACAACACATTTGTATTCATTGTGGATGTCAAATAGAACAAGATGTAAAGAAGCTCTATGATATCAATGTTGCCAGGGTCAATACCCTAATCAGGCCTGATGGAGAGAAGAAGGCATATGTTTGACTGGCTCCCGATTATGATGCACTGGATGATGCCAAAAAAATTGGGATCATATAAACTGAGTCCAGCTGGCTAATTCTAAATATATACTTTTTTTCCCAGAAAAAAAAAAAAAAGTCAGAAACATAAAACTGTATCCACGATCTAATTATTGATGGTAGGCAGTGACTTCAGCAAGGGTTAGGAAATAGCTTATATGACAAAAGTGTGTGTCCATCATCAGCAAGAATGAGGGAAATGAAAAGGTGCTATAAAATGTGAACACGATATATTCTTTCAGAAAAAAAAAGCTGCAATCTCACTTATTTCAGAATCTTTGACTGGAAACTAAGAATCAGCAGAATCTAAAAGAAAACTATATTATAAATGTCTTAATTCTATTACACCTTGAAAAAAATATATAGCTTTTTTATACTTTGTGTTTCTTTCATGTACTATGGAGGATTAGATGAGGTAATGGATGTGAAGAAAATGCTTTATAAACTACAAAGCACTGCATCTAAATTAGGCTACTTTACATTTGTCTTGTAAACCAAAAATGGACTATAGTAAGTTAAATGTGTATCAACAATTGATGACATCATACCATTCAATTACATGGAAATAAGAAAGCTAAAACAGAACAGAAGAAAGCAGAGTTAAGAATTAGTCCCGTAATTTTTACTAGATGTGTGACCCTATCTTCCTACCTATATGATTTTTTCATATGAGAAATAGAGTAAGAAGTATTTGTCCCATTTATCCTACCTGTGCTTCTGCTACAAGATTATAGTAAAGATTAAATGAGACTACAAGTGTAAAAACACACTACAGTGCTGAAAACGGTGGCTCATACCATAATGCTCACTACTTGAGAGGCTGATACCAGGAAGATCTCAAGTTTGAAGCCAGACCAGGCAACTTAGTGAGACTGTGTCTCAAATTAAGAATAAAGGTGAGGGAAAGTAGCCAGGTTGTAGCTTAATGATAGGCATTTCCCTAGCAAGAGTGTGTCCCTGTGTTTAAACCCTGTATGGCAAAAATAAAAGTGTAGCAAATAGTAAAAGTAAAGTAAAATCGAAACAAAACACCGTAAATTACAATCTGTTATGCATGTGTATTATAAAAATGTGCAATCTTCCCTTTCATCTAGCCCAGTTCTACAACCATTTAACCACACCCTTCCTACTTTAACCACTACATTTTCCTGCCTAACTCTGAGCCATTCTATGGTGGCAGAATGAACTGCAGAGGTTATTCTAAACTCAGCACTTCAATGCTCCCACCCCCACTTACTTTCAGCAGAAATAGCCTTTTGTAGGAAACTAAGTATTACGTAAAACCTCAGCAAAGATAAGCACCAAGCAGAACCGCTCCGGCCTAAGAGCTAGACGAGGCCCACTCAGTCATCTCTCTGCCAAAACATGTAGTGCCTCTAAGGAACCAAGACATTTAAAATAGTTTTTTTTTGGTATGAAAACCACCTTTATTATTTTTTTTAATTTTTATTACTTTTAGTTAGAGATAATATGAGAGTTTCAAAACATGTTAGTAGCACATTTGCAATAGCTGAGATACTGCATATGGTTGTCCTCACAAATATTATACAGAGTAAATTAGTTTTTAAAACACTCTTTGTGTTAGCATTAAATCCATACCTCCATGATATGTAGGAACCTGTCTTCTGAGGGTGGGTGTGTAGCCTGCAAAATACGCCATATGTGTTGGGTTTCATCCAGAGACACTTCCAAGAGGTCTCCAACCATCATGAGTTCTTCCAGCTGGGCTTTGGCTCCAGGTGACAACTCCAACACTGGAGGCTCCAAACTTCGGGGAACCAAAGGGCTCTTTCGAGGTTGTTTCCTTGGGGTGCTAGTACCTTTCCCAAAAAGTATCAAAAAACAAAACCAAAAACCGAAAAATGTAGATAAATGTAATGTTTTCAGAGTAAATGTTTAAGGGACTGCCCCACCTCCATATCTAGACTCACAACATTAAAAAGTGAAAATAAAGGCTTTGTTTTTTGAAATGGGGTTTTAACACTGGGCCCAACCTGGCCTTAAATTCCTAGACTAAAGCAATTCTCCTGACTCTGTCTCCTGCATAGGCATACACCACAATGCCCTTAAAAATAAAAGCAAAATACAAAATGTAAAATAAAAAAGCAGGCCAGCAAATACCTCAATAAATTAAAGCCCCTACAAGCAGGCACAGAGGCCAGGGGCTTGATCCCTAGGGCCGGCCACGCTGGCCCTGCCACTGGGGCATGCTGAGATGGCAATTGAGACTAGGTATGGGAGGCTGTAAGCAGGTGGATAACTAGGAGTCAGATCTAATAGTGAGACGCTGAACACCCTGTAGAGCCTTCCTTAAAAATAACAAAAATAGGGGCTGAGGAGATAGCTCCGTGGCATAAGTGCCTGCCTGGCAAGTGCAAGGTCATGAGTTCAAACCCCGGTCCCACCAAAAGATTAAAATAAAATAAAAATAAAAAAGCTACAATTCCACTGTCCACTATTAAAAACTGGCTGAAAATTGCTTCTTTTTATAGATTATTTCAGAATCTCACATTTTTTCTCCATTTTGGACTAAATAAAAGAATTAAGGGCCTGGTGGGATGGCTCAGCGGTCTAAAGTGCCTGCTTGGGAAAGCTTGGGCGGCTTCAGGGACCGCGGTTCGATCCCCGGCACCACATGCTGCGCCAACCCTGTCCTCAGGGCGGGCTGAGCCAGTCATAAAAATGAGTGAATAAAGAAACAAAGGTTCTGAAAAAAGAAAAAAAAAAAATAAATAAATAATTCTTTAAAAATAAAAAAATAAGGCCGGGTGTGGTGGCTCACGCCTATAATCCCAGCACTCGGGAGGCTGAGGCAGGAGGATTGGTGCGAGTT
>PVJA010009431.1:0-53217 GCA_004027025.1 Myocastor coypus
GCCGAGCCCCCTGTTTCGTATAACTTTGAATGCTAGAATGCATACATGGCAAGGTTCACATCCACATATCTCATTCTTTGTAAAACTCATTCAGTCCAGTCAATGGACACAAATGTGTACTGTATGCCTTTTATGAGACTGTAAGTGGCTAAACAATAGAAATTAGCAGATAAATCATAATATCTACACTTGAAGGACATATAGTGTGGCAACATCCCACATCCTGAAAAATTAGAAATTCTTATCCTGGAAACCAAGCTAAAAGACGTATTTGATGCCAACATGAGAAAAACTGAAATAAGAATAGTGTACAGTTTGGTGAAATTCTGTATCATTTCTAATGTTTTTACTATTATTTTGTATTCTCTTTAGGTAATGAAAAAAAATTAAAATGGCCATAACTGAAAAACTTCCATCTCTTCTTTGACAGTATCTGACTACCTCCTAGGTCACTCCTTCAGTTTCTTTCAGTGGTTCTTCCAAATCTTTCTCCTATTTTCTTATTTTTTCTGATATTATTGGTAACCACCATGTCATCTATTTTCTGTAGATAATTCCTAAATCCTTATATACAGATGTCCTCTCTTGAGCACTAGGATTTAGGTTTTAGCTACTCAACATGCACTTTAAGATATGTTGCTATTAACACGCACTACTATGTATGTGTACATGATGCTCCTTGCCACCTGCATAACATATTAATGCTTCTGTTGACGTATGTTCATAACTCAGCCAATACTTGTGTGCTAAGTAATATGGAAAATTTGGGCGATAAAATAATGCATAACTGGAACTCACACAATTTCGGTCTTCTTTGAAGTCTGAATGTGGTCCAGTTACATATTTTTGAACACCATCTTTGACTTGTAGCTTTTCGAGCTTTTGCATTAGAAGCTAAAAGGCTCACCTTCACAACAGCTCTAAGAGTACCCCTTTTCTTTTTTTTTCCCTTTCTCTTTTTGCTATTACTATACTAGTTCAGTATCAGCTTACTACCTTTCTGCTGGAGCTATAAAATGTTCTCGATGTTTCTAATTTTTTTTCCAGTTACTTTCTTGGAATGCAGTGCAAATTGATGTTCACTGAAAGATCATTCTCCTAATCAAAAAAGTACACCTACCAAAAGAATAAAGAGGTTGAGCCCTCTACATTCCAAACCTAAATTATTTATCCAGTTTTACAAAATAGTGCCACGTCTAGCATGGTCTCAAATGTATCTTATTTACCCTTCTTCTCTTGAAAGTAAGTTTTTTTACTCCACTGTTAGTCTTTAAAGCTTCAGATTCAGGCTATCTTGGCCTAGCATTTGGGTTAGCTCCATCTTCCCTGACCACTTTGCCTAGAGGAGCTCACTCCTTCATCGAAATGCCAAAACACAGTTAACATTGATCAATTAGTCACATGCCTGATGAAAATCCCTAGAGAACAGGGTTGTGCCTTATGCTTTCTGTATACAAATCTTGGACCCGGACCTAAGAGCTGGCAGGTTAAGTTTGTGAGTTAGGAGTCACCCCACAACAGGGTGATACCAAGCAGCAGCGGTCATGGAGTCCTGCCCCAGCACCGCAACTCCAGGCCAGCTCCAGGTGTGGCTTCCCCTTGACATGAGTGGCAGAGGTGAGCGCGAGAATCAAACAAATGACTGCACTGTGGAGGAGGCTTACGTGCATGGTGAGGAGCTTGTGGGTTTTTTCCCTCACTTCTTTTCTTTTCCTTTCTAACTTTTTCCCCCTTTCTTAGCTTCCTTTTATTTCCTGTTTTTCTTTTTTTTTTTTCTTGTTCATTCTTTTCTATAATGGTTTTTTAGTATTATTAAATTCTTTTCACTTCTCTGTAAAATTCCCTATCTCATGTTTTTCTTATTCTCATCTTCCATTCATAAATTTTTCAAATTTTACTTTTCTCATTCTCTGGTATCCCAGACCTGATATGTTTGCTAGTACAACTGTAAAGTTTCAGGAATCTTCAGATAGGGATCTTAATCTTTATATCATTACATCCATTCTACTACTGTTGGATTCTGTACTATTACTGGTAGTGGAGGCAAAGCAGTACCACTTAGCAGACACTACTGTGGGTCAATATTTAGTTTGTCTTAGTGTTTTTACTACAGTTGTAGATCTTGGTGCTGATCTTATTACTATACCAAGGCAACAGAGTTGCTAATAATTAGTTCCCTCTGGATGCCAGTACAGACTGCCTTTGTATCATTAACAATACTGTGGCTTTTTCTCAGCAAAAGTGGTACTAGGCCAAATAGGCTGCAACCACCCTTCCAAAATAAAGGGAGTCAGTTGGATTCTGGGACAGAGGCAGACGTGAATAGCCATGTCCAGGGAGCATCACAGAAAAGCAGCCTGAACTAAAGAGGGTGCATTATAAATCACCCTGCAAGCCTCAGCTCAACAAACAAACAAATGAACAAACAGAAACATGAGGACAAGACGACAAAAATGCCCGCAGAAACTCCCAACTCCTCCGAAGCTGATCCAGGCAACATCAAAGGGGAAGGAAATTGGAACCAAGACAGCCAGAGAGAATTATCTGGAAGAATAACAGAAGTGATAGCAAAACAGATAGCAAGTCAATTGACGGTACTAATGAAAAGCTAGCTGAGCTAAACAAAACAATATAGAACATGAACGGGAAGCACAGAAAAGCAGCAGAACATAGAAAGACACCAACAGAGAGGCGGGTGATTAAAAATTTTGTTGAAAGTACTGGCAGCAGAAGTGAAAGCAAAGCATCAGAAGTAGAAGACAGGACTTACTGCTAACATTACATTACATGGGGCAAAACCCAGAAGTTTTCCTTGTAAAATCAGGAAAATACAGTGGTATCTAGGGTCACCACACTTGTTCAACATAGTACTACAACCACTAGCAAGAACAATTAGGCATGAAAAAGACATAAAAGCCACATGAATAGGAAAAGAAGAAGCCACATTATCTCTACTTTCAGTAAGATGACACTTTGCAATAAAATTCCACCAAAATACTCCTAGCACTAATAGTCCAATTCAGCAATGCACTAGGATACAAAATTAACACAGAAAAATTAAGTGTTCCTGTATACCAATAATACAGTTACTGAGAAGGAATTAGGAAAATATCATTTACAATGTCACGAAGGGGCTTGCCAGGTAGCTTAGCTGATTCAAGTGCATGATTCAACAAAGTCACTAGGGCTCTAGGGACTGCAGTTTGATTCCCACCTCCACATGGAGCATGACACCCACCCTTAAGGCAGCCTGAGCCAGCCCCCGCCCCCAAAAGATCCTAGAATATCATGAAACATTGAATGTTAAGAATTACTGTAACCATGGAAGTAAAAGACCTCTACAATGAAAACTAAAGTACATTGAACGAGAAGATCAGAAAAGACATCAGAAAATGGGAAGATGTCCTGTATTCCTGGACAGGCAAAAGCAACACAGTCGAAATGACCATACCCTCCAAATGTCACACACAAATTTAAGGGAATCCCAATCCCAATACCAACAATATGCTTCACAGAACTAAAGAAAACAATTCTAAAATGCCAATGGAAAGGAGACTCAGAACAGTAAAAGCAATCTTGGGTAACAATATCAAGGTAGGAGTTATACTACAAAGTATACTATAAAGCTACAGTGGTAAAAAGAGCATGGTATTAGCACAAAACAGACACATGGATCAAAATAAGAGAATATAGGAGACAGAAACAACCCAAGGCATATCCAGCTATTTGATCTTTGACAGATGGGCCAAAAATATACTTTGGAGGAAAGACAGACTCTTACTAAATGGTGTTGAGAAAACTGGTTTTCCATAGCAGAAGACTGAAACTAGACTCTGATCTCTCGTCATAAACTAAAATAAAATGAGTCAAAGATCTAAATGTAGAAATAGGGCTGGGGAGACAGCTCAGTAGAATAAGCACTTGCCTGGGGCCTGAGTTCAATCCCTGGTTCAAGAAAAAAAAAGTACAAACAGAAAAACTTAATCACTGTAGGATAAATTAGTTATAACTTTTGAACTCATAGGCAAGGAAACTCTGAACAGAAAATCAGAACTAAAGAAAACAATTCTAAAATGACTATGGAAAGAGAGGAGGGCTGGTGAGATGGCTCAGTGGTCTAAAGCGCCTGCTTAGGCAACTGCAGGTACCGTGGTTCAATCCCTGGCACCACGTGCTATGTCAGCCCCACATCCAGGGCAGGCTGAGCCAGCCATAATATATCAAGGAAGGAGTTATACTACAAAGTATACTATAAAGCTACAGTGGTAAAAACAGCATGGTATTGGCACAAAACATGGTAAAAAAAAATGGCATATTAAATAAGAAAGCTTCTGAACAGTAAGGGAAATAACCAACAGAATAAAGACATAAGCTACCAAATGGGAAAAAAGTCACTGCCAGCGATTTTTCAGACAAAGGACAAATATCTAGAACACACAAAGAATTAAAAAAAAATTGGACTCCATCCCCAATAAAAGACACAATAAAAAATGGGCACCTGAAATGAATATAGACACTTCTCTGATGAAGTTCAAATGGTACTTCAATAAATATATGAAAAACTGTTCATCACCTCTGGCTGTTAGAAAAATGCAAATTAAAACCACACCAACATTCTATTTTACTCTGGAAAGACTGGCTATCATCAATGAATCAAACAATAACAAATGCTGGAGAGGCTACAGAAAAGAATGGAATCCTGCATTGTTGGAGGGAATGTAAACTAGTATAGCCACTATAGAGATCAGTATGGTGATTCCTCAAAAAACTAAAATTAATGCTAGATAAGGAACATTTTGTTGGGAGCTGCAGGAAGTCAGGAAATTGATCAAGTGTGTGTATGTGGGACTAGGCCTCAGTGCCTAAAGCAAACAAGCTACCCAGTGCTGAGAAAAACATCTTGTCTGGTTCAGGCCAGCTATTAGTCACTAAGCAACCTTGTATCATGTGATATAAACTTTGCAAAAGTATAAATAAAGGATCGTTTTTGTGTGCATTGAGTTAGTCTTCCCCATCAGGCAGACTAGCAACCACCTAGCCCAGCTTTTCATTTTCTTGTCTTTCTCATTCCTACTGCCCTGTCGCCCCAGGGTAGAACCATTTGCAATAAGACCAATGGATCTGTACAACATATGGATAATCCCAGCAACTGGGAGGCTGTGGCACAAGGACTGTTGAAACTCTGAGGCCACACATACACAGAGTTCAAAGGGAGCCTGAACTACATAGCAAGATCCTATCTCAAGTAATCAAACAAACAAACAAGCAAACAAAGAAACCAACCCACTAAAACTATACATTCCATTTGATCAGCTATTTGACTTCTTTGAATCTCTGCAGACTTTTTTTTAAAATGTATTTAGTACAGGGTCTATAGGATCTCACTGTGTAAACTGGACTCATACCGATCCTTCTTTCTTCAGCCTCCCAAGTACTGGGATTACACTATACCTAATCTCAATCACCATCTCAGTGGGCCATGGGGCCTGCATGACTTGTACATTCATGTTTATAGCAGTACAATTCAAAAACAGCTAAATCTTAGAAGCAGCCTGCACTGTCATCATCAGATGAGTGGATAAAGACAGTATGGTACTTATATATAGTAGAGCACCACGCTGCTGTAAAGATAGAGGAACTTGGGCCACTTATATGAAAATGGATACACCTTGAGACCCTAATGTGAACTGAAATAAACCATGCAACCTTCAATATCACATGGTTTCTCTTATAATGATAAGCTCAAAATACAAATAAAGACAGATAAGATGCAGGGAGATGCATCTTTTCTCATATAGCAAGAAGATTAAGAGATGAAGGAAAAGGAAAGAATATGAGAAGGGATTAAAAAAATGAGGATGTGTCATCTACACACACCAACTCTCTGTAAGGAATGCAAGCACTGTATATTGGAAACATGTATGAATAAAAAAAACACAATGAAAGAGAAATGTTTTGGTGTTATTTTTAATGATTTTGTTTAGAGTTTAAGTATTAAGTGAAATAGAAAATGAATAGTACTAAACAAAAAGAATTAAACAGAATTATCAATATAAAAAGTATAGAACTCAAAAAATTGTTGGCAAACAGTAAACCTCAACTAGATATATGCAACCTAGGAACAAACAAATAGGTTTTAATCTTTGTTAAATAAATATATTTACCTTTACATACGCTGTTCCTCCAATACAAATCTGGTCAAATAGCTGCTTGTCATGGTTCTTGGCTCCAAAAGTTACAGTTCCAGAAAGATTAATTTCCATTGACTTTGGAAACTTTTGGCCTAGAAATGCAGATACACAATCAACTATTCTCAGTAGAATGGACTACACCAAATAATGGAAAAACAAAAAACAACAAACAAAGATTTGCTCACCAATAATCCAGATCAATAAGCCTTTCTCTCGAAAGACCTCAAGCTGGCCAAAACTAACTTTGTATTCCAAATGTGTAATTGGGCCTCTTTTAAAAAGAAAAGAATAAAACAGAAAAAAATGATCATAGATATAATAGTTTTAGAAGACTTAAGTCTAACCTTGCTAATATTACTTTATTACTTAATGCAAGGAGAGAATAAAAAACATATCTGTATTGAGGTTTTCAGAACAGAACCTAGAAATGAAGATATACTTTGGAAAATATAAAAACTTACATAAATATTTATGGTCATGATAAGCGTTTTGCTTTTGTTTCCACAATTATATTATAGAATATATTAACACATTCACACAGGCTGACATATTACTTTCAATAAACCTTAATTTTTAAAATTTATTTAGTTTTAATTTTTTTTAACTCTTCCAAATGGCTGACACATTATTAAAACAATGATTTTACTCCACATTCAAATACTTAGTGGAAAGAGCTATGATGCACAAAAATTTACAAAGAATTGATGAAGCAATCTTATGATGACTGGATAATTTTTCAAGTAGCTGATACTTAGCACTGACTTATATACAGAATCCAGAAAAATTGCTAAAAATAAAGCTATAGTAAAATAATTTCCAAGGAAGTTATATTGGCCTAATTATAAGTCTATAATTTACTACCAAAGTGAACTAGAAAAATACTGCACATTAACAGTAAATAGATTTTTTTGTTCAGTATTACCCTATTTGAGTAAGACAAAATTATTCAGATCTCAATAATAAGGTACAAAAGACAGTTTATTACAGAGAAGAGGGGTATATAGTAGGAAATTAGAAATCATGGCATCATATTATTTATTCCTACCTATTGTAAAAAGGTATATGAGCTTCACAGAATTCAAAATTATTTTTTACACTTTCATGAAGTTTTAAATTAACTGTTATTTTTAGTTGTACTTCTTCTTCTTTGATTTGATAAAAACCCAAAATTGGTGGGACAGGGACCTGAAAACAAACAAATTTTTGTGTAATTCTTGGGTTACAGTGTCTAAAATATCAATGGTGACTGACACGTCTTCCAGTATTATACATTAGACAATATATATTACATTATATTATTTATGCACATACATATTATAATCATATTCACATCTGCCTTGACAAGTGAGTTTCTCCAAGTTGTTTTGATAATAGCAATGGTGGACTTAAATTCATTCCATGGGCAGATATTCTTCTATCTCTGTTTCCAGAGACAAAAAAGTGCCTTATACAAGTATACAAGATATTCCAGGCTGTGCTCTTGCTCCTGTACGATGTGCTCTTCCTCTAAGTTCTCCAACTTGCTGCACAGGATGTGGACTATACGTGCTGATCACTGCTGTGCTGTGCAGTTCCTGTTCTTTTTGTCCCCTGGGACTGTGCCCCCTGATCCTTTTTCTAACTCCCTAGCTCAACTGTAACTACCCAAAGGGGCAATAAAATAGTCTGTAGGTTAGGGTGAGCCAGTCATTCCTATTGGTACAACTGAAAAAAGATAGATACTACATATAATGCACATCCAAGAGCTGCTAGATCACATGCAAGCAGGGAAGAAAGAAAAGAGACTGAGAAGCAGTGATGTGACATTATGACTCTTGAGCATAGGAAATTTTAATTTTCTGGCTCTAGTACTAATATGGCCTGGGTTCTGCATATTTTCATAAATAACGATGAAATTTCCTGTTGCCTTCACAAAATAAATTCCCCTCTACTTAAGTGGGATTTCCTAACCTATTGACTGGGAATTAGGACAAGAAACAAATATACTGTATAGAGTATGATGGAAAACATGTTGGGCTCCGGGAATCTGCAAAATCTGGGTTCAAAATCTAAGCTTTGTCATTTATCCGTTAAATGATTTTGAAAAGTCATTTAATTTGTGACACATTCTGCTTTTGTAAAATGAGTGTAATACTTACCTTAACATTTATTAGAAGTACTAGAGACAATACATACAAAGTGCCCAGGATATTTGATGCATAGCCCTTTTTCAATAAGCAATAAGTAGCTATTGATAATTTGTGTTTATAACCAAGATTTCCTGGAATTAAAGTTATTTCATGTTGAAAGTTAAAACCATGAATAAATCATATTAGGATCTATCTTGTATCACAGACTCTTTGTTAGGGAATATTAAAAAAAATACTGACTTTGAAAATTATTAATACAGTTGTAAATACCACAGGTACTGAGGCAGCCCATGAAGATAATGGAATCTTCATCTTTATCTTCATTCATCAATTATTATCTGATAAATAACTTGAGGACTTATTTGGGCCAAGAAAAGAAACAATGTCCTCATGAACAGTATTTATAAATACCTCATAGTATTTATAATGGCACTTAGATCTATGAAAGTCACCGGTCTCAACTTTTCCAAGACTGTTTACCTGTGAAGTGTAGTAACATAAGTTGAATGACTCTAAGGGTGGAGAGAATGGAAATTTGTATGGCCCACTAAATGCAGAATCATCCATCACATCAATGCTATTAGAAGTCAGAATGGCAGAATCCAGAGAAGTCACACAAGGATGAACAAGAATGTCTTGAAGTGGAGAGCCATTGGTGGGGAGACTCAAGCTGATTGTAACATTTGGCATGATTCCTTCCAAATCACACTGTAACAAAAGAAGAAATGGGTATGACCAAGATCTTAGAACACATACCTTCCTATTGTAGTTTGATGTTTTGCAATATAAGAATCATATTTTATTAGATCACAATAGTCACCCAAAGAATCATATACAAAAGACAGCCAATCTGTCCACACAGTAAAGACCAGAGAACCCAGCTGAGTACCTGGGTGTCCTGCATGAGTGCAGCAAAAGATCTAGAATGCATAATAGTGTCTTCCACCAGTCTAACAAGAGGCCAAGAGCCTATGACAGTGACTCATGCAGGCCTATTTCACAGATTTGAGCTGGGAGGGCCCAAGGTCAGTAGTGGAAGGTAGAATATCTAGACTAGCAGGACGAAGGATTTGTGCTAGCTGGCTGAAGGACCTGCACTGTAGCCAGGAAGCAACATTCAGAGTAAGAACTAGAACCTTCCTGAAAGGTACTGTAATACTATCCTCAGTGACAGGGAGGTCCCATGCTTCTCTAATGATAACAGCCAGGTTTCTATCAGGAAAGCCGGCATGATAAGCTTCTCCAGGAGACTGAGCAATGTAACACCTTCCCTTCTGGAGCCAGGAAGCAATGCTGAGAGAGGGGACCAGAGCTCACTCAAAATGAACCATAGGCATTCTCAGGGACAACCAGGTCTTGAGCTCCTTCAGCGATGAAAATAGCCAAGTTCATCAGAAAAGTCAGCATGACAAGCTTCTCCAAGAGAACCAACAGCTCCCAGTGGCTTAGCTTCTTCTCCAGTTTTTCCTCTTACGCTGCTGGCAACAATCCTCCGGTGGGCCTCCTCAGCACCACACTGGCTCAGTTCAGCTAGGTGTTACAAGTTGATCACCAGCTGCAATCCACAATTCCTTTGAAGTTTTCTGCATGTCTCATTCGTTCTCCCCAATTTAACTCATGTTTTTCTTTAGGTTATTCCTTCCTAACAGTTTTATGCTCTTAAATGCCCAAGCTAGTGGCCAGAGACTTGATACAAGGATCAAACCTGTGTCCTTGTGCTTGGCCAAGGAGGTGCTTACACTTATGAACTACCTCCCTGGCCTATTATGACATTATTTCATGCTCTAAATTTTCAATAGTTATAGATTAAGGGATTCTTCTTCCTTCTCCTTCGTCGTCGTTTTGCCTATGTAGTTCATGCTAGTCTGGAACTCAATTTGTAGCCCAGGATGGCCTTGAACTCTTAGTAATCCTCCTGCCTTAGCCTCCTGAGTGCTCAGAATACAGGGATGCACCACCACATTCAGCTATTTAGCTTTGTCTTTCTTTTAAAGTCTTTGTGGGCTGGAACCCATGTAATTCTTCCAATCATTTTGTATTCCATGATTTATGCTGCAGAAATACAGAATTCTTGTATTTCCCTGAATAACTCAAAATTACACTTGCATATGCATATTATACCCTTTAGCTGTAATACTCTTTTTTCCCTACAAATTCATTTATTCACGTCTGAGTTACTTAATGACTTATGTCATGACTAACGGTCTGTACTGTCACCTTTGGAGTCTACTTCTCACATGTAGAAATGATGAGTATCTTCCCTATGTGGTTTGTTTTAGTCAATAGGAGATATGAGATTTAGCAAAAGAAAAAGGAATGCTGTTGTTCTTAGGATGTCATGGAAGCCAGATTCAACAGCTTCAGCCTTCTCCTTGAGCTTCTACTTCATGGCTATACTGGCCAGCTATATCACTTTTAGAGCTCTTTCCTGATCATCTACTCAAAGGCTGTAACAGTCCTAGCAGTTTCATAGACTTCTCTGTGAACTGTAGATTCCTAATTTCTCTAATCTCTGGGATGAACCTGTTTTCTTTTTTCTTCTTAGGGAAGGGGTTTATATGGTGTTCAGGGTCTCACTACTAGATCAAATTTGTAATGATCCACCTGTTTACAGCCTCCCAAGAGCTGGGATTACAGGCACACACCACCACGCCCAATCTCAATTGCCATCTCAATGCACCCCGGGATGGGGCCGACACTCTGGTGTGAACTTGTGAGGGTGTCTCTCGCTCTCAGGCTGTATCCAGAATATTCCTTTTGTTTCCTCAGCACTTCTTATCCTTGAGTCAATGCTGACATGCTTATTCTAATAAATCTCATAGTGGCCTTTTATGACTCAACCCTCCGAGCAACTCTTACGTATGTGTGTGTGGGTAGTCTGTGTCATCCTTTGTACCTCATTTCTACCTTGACCTTTATCCCTTGAAATGCTGGATCAAACTGGCAAGTTGAGACATAAAAGATTTACTGGTACTTTATTTAGCTAGAACTACAAAATATTTTCAGTTTGTGGAACACAGGAGGCCAAATGGTTAGCTCCATATGCATGATCATTAGACAATCCACACCATACATTGTGGCCATTACTTTTAAGCATCTGACTATGCCTATGTTTCCCTCTTGAAGATTAAAAAAAAGGATCATTTCACTTTTCTTCATATCTCCAGTACTTACCACATTTAGTGCACTGGGTACTAAAAAAAAAAAAAAAAGTGTTAGCTAAATTTATATCTTTCTTTGTTTATGGACTATACTTTTATTTTCTGATAATTTGAAATGTTTCCTTTTTTAATAGTCTACCACTTAAGCCAAGTGAATTCAATAATGTATCAGCTATTCAACATAAGCATTAAGAGAATAAGCCAGTGCTATGAACAGACCAAGTACTATTAGGATTAGGTCTTAGGCGATAATGAAACCAGTCACATCTGAAAATAAAAATGTCAAACAATCTTAGAAAAACTTAAAAATGTTAGCACTTGAACTTTTTTTTTTTTTTGGTACTGGGATCAAACTAAGGACTTCAGTAATTGTGAGGCAGCTGTTGTACCAACTGAGAAAAATCCATAGCCTAGAGCCTCAATTTTTAAACTACTCACTAGTTCACTGTCTATAAGTACGCTAGTAAAACAAAATGTTTTCTTGTATATATTTATGGAGATAACAAAATAAGCCAAATTTCAAAAGTAAGTACTACTAAAATCTTAAAATATTTAGTTTATGCTTAAAATACACACAGAAAATTAGTGGCAGAGTAGGGAGTAGAACTTTAGAGAACTGCTTCCTACTAGATAAAATTCATAAAACTTTAAATAATACTTGAGCCTACCTTTTTTAAAAAAAAGACATTTCCCTATCTGGAGACTCAACTCATTATCAGAAATAATAGGAATCAACTCAAAATTCCTATTAGAAAAAAACTATAGTTAACTTATGAAGGAACTGAGGTATATAAATGTCATATTAACTAGAGTACATTATGTATCACATATTCCATTTTTTTGCCATGAGATAAACTTCTATTATGCCAAACTTAAAAGAAAAAGAACTGCTGTAAGATTCACAAATGATATAATCCATGACTTTACAGCTGCTTGCAATACTTTTCCATGGAATACATAACTAGAATGTATTTTAAACCTTAACAGAAGTTAATAGGCAAAAACTTTCACATGATTTTAACTATGACTAAAAAGAGAAAAGAAAGGCCAAATTTCCTTATTAGGATTGTTATAATTATCTATGCTTGAAATTTACATTTATTCATAGGATTTATACACGAACATTCAATATTAAATTTTCTATATAAAATGTATACATTAAAAACAGACTAAAAGGTAGGAAAATAGAAATCGGAAAATATGATTTTATTTTTGGTCACTATTCAACATGACATTAGTCACTGCTTCCTGCACTACTTCCACTGTTTTCTTTCTACTTTTCTAACCTTAAACTCTGTAATACCTTCAATTTGTTTAAATAAAACAAAGCTTTTCAAAACTGTTAAGCATTAAATTTGGGGTTTGTCAATTTCAAGTCCAACCCCACTAGAGAAAATGGAGACAAAATATGCTCACAAAGTCTAATAATCTTCTCACTTATGAGGCTGCTCTTCTCAAAAGGGTGACCTCATTGTGCAATTCTTGCATGTGCCCAGTTAGTAACTTCTACTACTTCCAACAAACAGGAAGTAGCCCAAATGAGGCCATGTGACTGTCCATTCTTGCTAATAAAAAGAACAGTTTCTGATTCAGTCTCTCCTCTATTCCCCTCATTCAATCTGGAAAGCCAGTCAACAGGTTGTGAGGATACACATACACACACACACACAAGTAGCTCGTGGAGAGGTTAATATTGAAAAGGATTTCAGGTTGTCTCTACCAATGGCGCCAATGCCTCCTGTTGGAAACAGATCTTCTAGCCCCAGTCAAACCTTTAGATCACCACAGACCCAACCAAAATCTTTATTGTTATCTCAAGAAAGACTACACTGGAAGTTACCAGGTAAATTGCTTCCTAAGTTTTGAACCACAGAAACTAGAAGGCTAAAAATACTTGTTTAGAGTTAACAGGACACCTCATTATATAACAAATACAAAATAACTTAGTTTACTTTTTTCCATTTATGTTAAATGGTATGATTAGGCAAATACCTGAGAAAGTCTCACCTTGCAAGTGACTGTTCCAACAACTTGCCATGTATCTGCTATATCCTGTTTATCATACTGCATGGATTTTACCTTTTCAGTGATAGAAATGGAAACTTGTGGTTTTCCTTTGTACGTCCCAGCTTTCCAGGCTGGCAGTTTTTGTGGCTGAGTCACAGAAGCAATGCTACTGTTATCCAAGAAATTCTGTAAGTTGGTATCCAATAGAGTACCAAATGGACAAGCCTGTAGAAGCAAGTCAGGCAGCTGGCTCAACTTTGTATTTAGCTCACTGTCATTTTTTTGACTTAAGTTCAGAAGATCCTGTATACCAAAAAGGAGCTGTAAGCCTTGTGAAATTCCACTAAGGCTAATGAGTGGTGGCCGAGGGGACAGAGTCTGCTCAACTAGTGGAACACTCGCATATATGATACCATTCTTCAGGAATGCAACAACTGGCCAGAGCTCTTCGACTCCGACTGGAAGCCCATAGATGGATGTTTTATTGATGCGTGAACAACTGTCACGACGTTTCACAAAATCTTTGTCATCATCCAATAATCTAAGTTCAAAGAGCAGTGCTTTAAGAAAAGGACCATCTTCAGGAACAGGCACATAACTCACTCCATTGAAGACTTTAGCTCGCTTTTCAACAGTTGGATACCGTCTGCATTACGGGGAAAAAACACAAATGGTTTTTTAAGTAAAATGAAATAGATGAATTAACACAAGGCAAATGTTAATAAAACATGCAACATCAAACAAACATACCTACAAAAGCCGACCATCAAGAAATATAAATTCTTATCAGAGCAACTGTTTCATACTTGGTATGCTATCAAATGATTAAATAGCATCTATTATTGAAAGTGTTTAACTAAATTTAGTAATTTATTTTTTATAAATAGGCAGAATACACACCTCAATTTAAAATTCTTGTTTCTTAACCATTCTGATTTCCTCTTGGTAGGCAGGGAGTCTATATCTAGACCATTCTTTGTATAAGAATTTTTTCTTTTGATTTCATCTCAATATAGTTGGATCAAAGCAGGGGTTCAATTTAATCCTCCAGAAGTTTGGATTCACTAGTTCTATTTGGTCTACAGTGAATAACAGGTTTACTGATCCTTCTTGCTGACTCTGCCCAAAATATGGAAGATAGCAGTTTATCTCTATAGTACTGGAAAATACCATGAAGTTAGGAAAAAAAGTCTGAATAATTCTTTTGTTTGCATGCTCTAGTTCAATGGTGCCAAATCTGGGGCATGTGTGCTACAGCTGGCTATTGGTTATCTCCCAAAGCTATAAAAGGTTTATCATCATTGCTCTAGGTCAATAGGTTGAGTGGTGTGTTATTAATTTATCCTTTCCTTTTCCTCAGAAGTAGAACAATGGACACTTTGGCTCATTTATAGAAATCTGCTAATCATAGTTTCTCAGCTTCAAAAACTGTACTTTTTTTTTTCTCCTTCTATTTCAAATTCTAAAATAAAGCCATGTAGCTACCATTCTTTATCTATAAAACAAATGGGAGACCTTAGGTTGTGGTATCTGTATACTTAGTATGTTCAAGGCCCTGGGTTCAATACCCAGCACCAAAAATAAAATAAAAATTATGGCCAAAAAAAAAAAGTCAGTGGTTTATCAAGAGTCAAAAGATACCTGGCTAAAACAGTATTTTTCTCTAATAAAATGCTGATCTTTTCCAATAATTTTTACAAATAAATACACAAATGTAAAGTCATAGATATAAATAAACTTCACTCCTTCAAATTCTGATGCATTTTCTTGGTTGAAAAAAACAAGAGTTAGCTAATCATCAGTAGCAATTTTTCTCAGTCTCTAGTTATCTAGATGATAAAGTTCCAAAAATTTTATGATTGAATGTAAAGATAAGTTACTATAGGATCTTATTCAACTCCTCAATATGTGCTCAATAAATATTCTGCTGGATGATTCAGTCTACCATTTCACATGTACAATTTTTCTTCTTTAAAATTTTTACATGCAATGTAAATTTTGGAACATGGTCTAATTATGCAGCTTGGACTAGTAGTGATCCTCCTGTTTCAGCCTCCCCAGTGCCAGGATTACAGGGGTGTGCCACCACGCCCAGTCCTGGTGGACAGCTTGGTGGGGCCTGTGTGCCATATAGCACTAGGGCTTGAAATCAGGTTCTTGCGCTTGCCTAGGCAGGAGATGAGACCGCTGGGCTACTTCTGAGGCCCTGTACAATTTTCTTAAAAGAGGATTTAAACCTTAAATGTCAAATATCCCTACAGTAATTAGGTAATGATCATTTGCCTTATTAAATTTTATCTATTTATTTATTTATTCTTCACTATTTAGGACAGAGTCTACAGGGTCTCACTACGTAGATCGGACTCAGTGATTTTCCTGTTCTCTGCCTCCCAAAGTGCTGAGATTACATGCGCACACCATCATGCGCAGTCTCAATTGCCATCTCAATTGTGGGCCTGGCTGGCACAGCATGCCAGGGATGGAACCCCGGCCGCTGAGCTCTGCCTAAGCAGGTGCTGTGTAGTCAGTCCTCTGAGCTATGAGGCTGGCCCCCTGCTTTATTAAATTTTAAATGATGATCGTGATTCTCTGCGGTATTACTTGATAATATGACAGTGTACATTTGCTTACCATTAACACCACTCCCAAGAGGTCACATAGCTAAATAAAACCTTACACATTTGAAAACTAGCATAACTTCCTCAAGGAACTTATTATTTTGTATTTTAAGGAAGGGTCTACAGGATGTTCAGGGCTTCACTACTAGATGGGTCTCATAGTTATCTGCCTGTTTATAGCATTCCAAGAGCTGGGATTACAGGCAAGCACCATCACACCCAGTTTCAATTGCCATTTCAGTGTTCCCCGGGGGTGGAGCCGGCAAGGTAGGCGAAGGGATCCAACAGCTGGCTCCTGCTTCTGCTTGCAGGTGCTATTAATCCGCTGAGCTATCTGGCTAGATTTAAGAAGTAAAAACTTCACCACTCTGAGATAATAAAGTAAGTTATTGAACCACACACATAAAACAGCATGAGATTGGCATAAAAAGGTCAGAATACTAGAACTGGGACAGACCAATGTTTTTATAGAGGTGCAATACACATGATCACTAGTCAAATAAATAAATGAATAGAACATATGCTATTTGGAAGATGTTAGGAAATCTGGCCAACAGAATACAGAAAAACGCTTCACACGTTTAACTACGCTCATAAGGAATAACAAACTGTTAGCCAAAAACAAAAAAACAAACAAACAAAAAAAACCCAACCAAAAACAAACAAACAAAAAACCCTGCTAATAGCCCCTGAAAAAAACACTTTATTGCATTGTCAATCGCATTTTAAAATGAGGTACACACTTCTCAGACATCTAGTTTTGCAAAATATAGCAAATTCTAAAGGTAGGATCAGATCAATTACACCAGCTAAGAAACAGGTGAATTCGACCGAATTTTTCTTAGCTCTATTTTGTTCACCGACTATCCACTAGAAACTATTACTTCTGGCAAATAACACCCTGATAAGTTCCAAGCAATAGTGATACAGCTCAGCGAGGGATTTTCAGAAGGATGAGTTGAATGCCCTTGAATGATTTCATCACTTAATGCTGAACACTTTTTTCGTCGCTTCAATCCTAACCACCTGCAGGTAATTTTAAGATAGAATTCCAACGGCAGAAAGCACACCTAGTAATTGATATGCACCAAGCGACAGCTCCTTTAGCTTTGCCAGCGCTGTTAAGTTGGCGTTACTAACATTTCCACCCAACAACAACAACAAAAAAAAAGGTAGTAAACTTGCACAAGGCCACTCAGCTATTCGTGGCAGACCCAGGATAAAATGACCTTGGTGATTTAGACGTGCATTTACCTGGAGAATCTCACGGAGCCACCAAGTGGAGTTCCCGGTTCGTGGCGTATAAGCCACACCCCCCGCAGAGCCATGGTTAAACCGCTGAAGCGTCAAGACCTCTCCGAATTAGGGTTGCCACCGAGCAACAACGCAGCTTTGCATTTTTTGGCGAACTCTTACCAGAAACCCCAGGATAGAACCAAAGGCGGGCTCATCGAGAAGATCAGGCCTACGGGGAGATGACCAGAATCTCTGAGTTCTTCCTGGTCAACACGGGATTGCGGGTTAGCTCAGCTGTTTACAGCGCCTGCTAGGGGACCGCAGTTCGATCCCCAGCTCCACAGGCCACATCAGACCCGCCCTCAGGCAGCCCGAACCAGCCCCCCACCTCCCAAAAAAATCCTTCCTGATCAACGGAACACCAATACCGTACTTTCTTCCTCTAACTCCACTTCCCGGGTGGTGGCCCGCAAGGATCAAGTTTCCGCACACGCCCGCACTACGCGCTCTCTCTACAGCTAGCTCAGCACTCCTTCCTCTCCCCCTCCCCTCCCTGGGCCTCGCCCGTGCGCGCAGTTCCACTTCCGGCGTACGAGGCGGTGACAATGGGAGCGGCGCGGGCGGCGCCGGGAGGCAGCTGACAGGCGTCGGGGGCTTTGCTTGATGGCCGCGGATTCTGCTCCGCCTGCGCTCTGCGAGACCAGGGGAAGGCGCGGTGGCCGTCCGAGCCGGGACTTGTGCGCGGCGCCGCTGAGGCGCAGCATGTGAAGCGGAGACGGCGTCCCGCGCCGGGCGAGCCTCTCAGCCGGCCGGGATGGCGACGACGGCCGAGCTCTTTGAGGTGGGTACCGCGGCTCCCCGGGGAGCGGCAGGGCCTGGGGCGGGCGGCGACGGCGGGCGCTCGGCGCGGCTGGAAGGAGCCTGGCGAGGAGGGTGCGCGGGCGGCCCGTGCACGGGAGGCGGGGCGGCGCGGGGCGCCGGGCGCGGAGAGAGGGAGCGACCTCGGCGGGCGGCGGAAGGGCGGGCTGGGCCCGGCCGGTTGGGGAGAGCGCGGGGCGCGGGCGGCCTCAGGCGTCGGGGTGTCGAGCCCCGGGTCAGAGGAAGCGCTGGGAGTGGCACCCCTGCGCCGACCGGCTGGCCCTGAACCGTGGGAAGGCGGGGGATGGGGGTCTTTCCGGACCGCAAGGCCTGCCCGGCCTGTGCGCGGAGGGAAGCCACACTGCACCGACCTCGGTTGCGCGGTGACAGCCCCGCTCTACCTGGGAGGTCCTGGCCGTGGGCGAGGCCGTGGCGTTCTCGTGCCTTGGGCCCCACGAGGGTTAAACGTGAAAACTCGGAGTAAAGGGAAGACCCCGTGTTGTGCGCTTGTGTCAGACTTCTGTATAAGGTATTGTAGTGGTAATGAGCTCCAGAGTTCACAACTGAGCGTTTCTCTGCAATAAAGAGTATCTTTTCCTAAGTTCTTGCAGTTCTTGCATTTTAAAGTCTTAAGTGCCAGTTTTCACAACAAATGAACTGTCGTTGTTACTTACACATTATCAGTCTTCCCCTGCATGGATGGATAATGCTTCTGTTGAGGGCAATGACCTGACACTACTGCCCTGAATTGTAGTAAAACGTTAATATGCGAGCGAAGGACCGTGATTACAAAGAATACTTAAGAAATAGTTATGTTTTCTCAGATTGAAATATTGAAAGATGGATGACATTGATTTACAAAGTTTTGCCATTTGTTTATTGACGTGGGAGCAGGAAGGTATTCTTTGTGGTAAGAGCTTTACTGTGTGTCCCAGGATAAAATATTAGGTCTGTAGTTCCGTTTTGTGTTTTCTATTTTATAAAGAGAAAACTTTAAGAATTTGTTAGCTATCTTTGATTAATGAGTTTTGTGATAAAGCTGATGTTAGCAGAAAACTTTTGTCATAGTTCTTTTGAACTGATTCCTCTTAAACCTTCTCAGTTGTGTCTTGGAACATTTTTTTTTTTTTTTTTTTTCAGTGTGACAAGAGTCCTTTACTGCCTGACTTCAAAAGTAAAGTATGGCCGAGGAGAAAGATGTATTTTGCTAAGTTCTTAATAAAGTAGTTAAGCCCAAACCTGAGTTTAATTTAGTCACTCTTATTAAGTGGTAGGTAAGATTCAGTGATGATGTGGAAAGTAATCTCTTGGCCAGAGGGTTCCAAGAGCAAATGTAAATATCTGTAGGTCTTAATTCAGGTGATTTTTTTTCCTCTTGATTATATATACCTTTTTCCTTTATCAGAATTAGAAGTATAATATCATAGCATCCAATAAGTGTTTTTTCTTTTGCTGCATGACTTTCTTAGATTATATCCCCAAGTGTAGAATTGAACTTTTTGCTTTAGAGAAGAAAGAAAAAAACCTTAGTCTCTGCAGTTATTTCTTGCAGCCACTGCTGTAGATGTAGGTTGTAGGATAAATCAGGAAATGCCTTTTTCTCCTGTTTCTAGTCTTAGTCACTGCTGGAGAACTGTGGTTACCGTAGTGTAGGATGTAGTGAAGAATATTTTGTTTTTATGCATCCTCATTTTCATGCACTGAAGTTATGCTTTAATTTGCCATGTTAAAGACAAGTTAAATTTTGAGACAAACTTTTATATCTATGAAATGTCCATGTTAACTCTTTTAAAATTTTACTGGTCCTGTGATGCTTCCTTTTTTAACACAACTTTCCTCGTTTGACATAGGTGGTTTGTTAATAGATGACTGATTGTAATAATGTGTATTCTAGGAATTGCCTAGACATTCTTAGATTCAACCCCTGTTGACAGAGCTTTTTTTAAAGGATTCATCTTAGTATTTTTAATGATTGCTCTTCCCGGTACTGAAAAAAAACAAAAATGATTGCTCAGTATGGACTTGTGTGTTCTTCTGTGGTTTTGATTAATTATGTATTTTATGTATAAAAATGGCTGTGTTGAGTTCTTTTTCTGTTGTAATAGATATTCTTATTTTAGTGAACTATTGAAGACACATTCATTTCTCCTTGCAAATTTTGTCTCATGATTCTTTTAGTCTTTACTTCTCTCTGGGCAGGCTACCTTTATGGCAGAGTTCTTTATTAGTATTGTAACTAGTGAATTAATTGTTCACTTTTTCAACAGGTTTTTTTAATGCCTTTTAAGTTCAACCTAAAGTGCCAAGATTAATGAGGCTGAATGTCTCAAAGGGGCACACCATAGAAATAGGAATTTATTTGTATGTTCCTTGAGCAAACAGTTATTGAGTATCATAGGCCTGACATCACTGAAGTTAATAAGGCTGTGAGTTAAAATTATAGTTTGGAAAGACAAATATATTAGCTAATAATACAGTACAGTGTGGGAATATAGACTTTTTCCTGGGACAGTTAGGAAAGGTTTCGTGATTAGAAACTTTTCAAATAGGAGAAGGTCATCCTAGGCAGAGATAGTAAATCCAGTTTATAAGGTGAGCTGTGTTTAGAGAGTATTGAGAAGATATATGAAGTGCATATGCATGTTTTAGAAATAGGGATAGTGATGCATAGCAAAACATTGAGACAAGGATTTGAGGAAGTTTTGAGAGGAAATACTTTTGGTATCCCATGGTTAAGTGGGGCTGACTTGGCTTTTTAGTGCATGTTCCTGTGAAGCAGATAATTTTAATATTATGTGAAGAATGGCTGTCAGTGGAGAAAAATTGTTAGCTTGGAAAATGGGGGTCATGGGCAAGCTGGAATAGTTTTTGTCAAATGATCATTGTTCAAGAATTACCTGTTGATTGGTTAATCTGAGCAGGTGAAATCTTAACCTAATTTAATGGGACAAAGAAGACAGGGCATGTGGGAAGACATTTTAGGGGAAGAATTAAAAGAATTTAGTTACCGAGGAATTGTTCCAAGTGAGTAAACTTTGGACACTTGATGGTTGGTCATGTAATTACTAACAGTGACAGAGAAAATTGGAAGGCCCTTCTTAGGAAAAAGGAATAATTTTTTTATTTGTTTAATTTTTGGGTTTTTTTGGATCCAGAATTGCCAGGCAGGCACAATGCTGTATTGAAGTTTTTAACAAGATAGTCTGGTGAAAACGTCCAAGAGGCAATTGCAAATACAAATTAGTAGCTCAGAAAGAGGTCATAGCTAGTTACATAGCAGTTTAAGAGAATTGTTATTTTGCTTGATGACTTAGACCAGGG
The DNA here is from genome assembly GCA_004027025.1 of Myocastor coypus. NCBI lineage: Eukaryota > Metazoa > Chordata > Mammalia > Rodentia > Myocastoridae > Myocastor > Myocastor coypus. Next base: position 21,522 of record PVJA010009431.1, read on the forward strand.
AATCAATGACATCTCTTAGCTCTAGTTTTCAGTTGGTGGTCTTGTGCTTCAGTTTTCTCACCTATAAAACTCTTAACTTAAACAAGGAACATTATTTTGAAGATTACCATAATAAACTGCTTCAAAGAATAATTCAAACAATGGTTGCTACTTTTTAAACTAAGTGGCAGCTCCACTTTCAATTTGTATGCATTAAGAAGAGGAGGAGAAATGATCTAAGAGATAGGTGATGTAGTAGGAGGGAGTTACTTAATGGAAAGTTATGTTTTTCTAATGTCCATGACAAAATCTGCCAGCCTACGGTATAACTAACACCTACCCTATAAAGAGGGAGTATCTGTGCATATTTCTTGTACCTGTGGCAATGGCAGATATTATGTTTTATTGCCAAGGTTAAGTCATAAAAGGTAATATGCTTAATCCTGTTTTGATACTCTCTTGGCATCTTGCAGCCCTTTTAAAGTACCAAAGACTTTGGTCCTCCTTCTGGTTGAGCAGTCCCAGCTGATGTTACATGGAACGTAGATTATATTTTTTTGTTGAGCCCTTCACATATTGCAGATTTGTGAACAAAGAGATGATTATTGCTATGTGAAGCTACCGTATTATTGGAATGGTTGTTACATAGCAATAGATAACTAGTACTTAGGCTGATCAGCTTCTTATTTACATCAAGGTATAATACAGACTTGGACCAGTTTCTGTTGGATGATAGAGGTAACAAACAGATGATTACGAGTAATGGGTTTACATTTAAATTATTATTATTATTACTTTTTTTTGTATTTTAGGGAAAGGTCTATAGGATTTTCATAGTCTCACTACTGGATTGGACTCATAGTCATCCGCCTGTTTACAGCCTTCCAAGAGCTGGGATTACAGGCACGCACTATCATGCCCAGTCTTATTTAAATATTTTTAAGCTTTGAGTTTTTCAGTCAAAACATTAGAATGTGAGCTTTTGGAAAGAGAAAGTCATAAGTTGAGGGCAATTTTTAGATTGCACCTGTGTGTAATTCATGTAAAACACAATCCCTGGTGTTCTCAGGAAATTGTATGGGGTGGTTAGAATGGTTTCATTTTTATTTTTATTTATTTATTTATTTATTTTTGTGTGTGTGGGACCAGGGTTCAAACTCACGACCTTGCACTTGCCCAGCAGGCACTTGTGCCTCGGAGCTATCTCCCCAGCCCCTAGAATGGTTTTAAAGATTGAATTGACCTATTCTCTTAGTAGGGAATTGCAGTTTTATGTAGTAGTCACTGCAAACTCACAAATGAAATGAAAATTTCAGTTGCGTGGTGTGTAACTTAAAAATTTGCATTTATGAGATACTAAAAAAACTTGTGAACTTTTCTAATATTATTTTAGATAGTAAATATGAAAATAAGAGCAAATGTAGTTTAGATAAATATATGTATATATTTGCATATTCAGGATACAAATACAACAAAGAAATGATTTCTTGTATTGTTTAATTTCACTCCCAAGGATGAAATGCTTATAAGCAGTATGTAAATTTGTAAGTTTATTTTATTTAAAACAGTAATGGAAGATTGTATTAGGCATGGTCAGTGATTTTTTTTTTTTCTAAGCAGTTTATAAACTTGTAATAATTTCACAATAAACTGAGGTATAAACTATATTCCCCAATTTTAAATGAGAGAACTAAGGTTAGATAACTTGCATAAGATTGCAGAACTACTGAGGGATAGAACTGAGAGATACTATCTATTCCTAGGTCTGAGTAACCTTCTATAGTAATATTGTGGAAAGACCTCAGGGTTAACATACTAACTTAGTACCTTAACAAGACCTGCCTGCCTGCCTGCCTGCCTGCCTGCCAGTGTATTCAGTATAGGGTCTCCATAGCTTGGACTTGTATTGATCCTCCTATTTTCAGCCTCCAGACATGCACCACCATGCCAGATCTCTGTGGTGGGCTCAGTGCACCCAGGGTTGGGGCTAGTGTAAAACATGGTACTGTAGCTTGAACCCCAGGCCCTATGCTTGCCTAAGCAGGTGCTCAGTCTGATGAGCTATCTTGTTGACCCATGACTTTCATTGCTTCCGTTTGTATAAGTAAAAAATGAGGTGGAAGAGTTGGGTCACAATGATATTTAAAGATTATCCTTTTCTTTCTCTTCTCTTCTCTTCCCTTTCCTTTCCTTTCCTTTCCTTTCCTTTCCTTTCCTTTCCTTTCCTTTCCTTTCCTTTCCTTTCCTTTCCTTTTCTTTTCTTTTCTTTCTTTCTTTCTTTCTTTCTTTCTTTCTTTCTTTCTTTCTTTCTTTCTTTCTTTCTTTCTTTCTTTCTTTCTTTCTTTCTTTCTTTCTTTCATATTATGGCTGGCTCAGCCTGCCCTAGAGGTGGGGCTGGCACAGCATGTGATGCTGTTGGCCTAAGCTTTCCTAAGCAAGCACTTTAGACTGCTGGACCATCTTGCTGGCCCTTAAAGATTATTCTTGCTTTACATTTTTAAAATATAATTCTGTGGTTTGACTGAAAAGGTACCATAACATCCTATTGCCCTTCTCTTTGGGGCATAGAAATCACATTCAATGTCAGAAATTAGATATGATTTTAGAAAGAATGTATTTATGAGAATCTAAAATACTTTATTACATTTTGAAGTATCACTATTTAAAGGTGTACAAAACAAATTTGATTATTTCATAGTTTGAGTAATTGACATTCCTTCCAGGTTAAATGTTAAAAATGACTTTAATTTTGAAAAGTAAAATTATTCATCTTATAGTGTGACACATTTTTTCAATGTTTGCCTTGATTTTTTTTTGTGTGTGTGTTAATGTTTTATTTTTCTACCTTTTCATACTAAATTTGGAAACTGTGACAGAAGAAAGCATTTTGTAGTGCTTTAAAAAAAGAGAATAGTCAAAAAAAAAAAAAAGAGTGGTCAATATAATTTAGTAACTTCTAGGAAACATGTAATGTTATTATCAAATCAAATGGGGCTGTAAAGGACAAGCCACGTTAATTTATTTCCAGTACCAGAATTGTGTTAGACTCATACTTAGTTTCTATTAAAATCTTGAATTAATAGCACCATGTAGTCATATTTGTCATTTCTAGATCTGTTCTGGTGATCTTGCCATTTTAGTTTTTCACACTTGGATCAGAGCTGTCTATTATAACCTCTTAAAGCAGTTCTCCCACATTCCCGCTAGCCATTGTTTTTGGTTTGCTCAGCATTATTCTGTTAACCACCACTGGAAAGCAAAAGTAGCATATTACAGTGCTTTCCTTTAATTTCAGTTAAGTGTGGCGAAAAGAGCAAAACTTAACGAAAAGTACTATAAAGCAAAAATGACAATGGTGAGTAGTAGCATATAGCTGTGCATTGGAATTTGAATTTTTAAGGTTTGTAGATGTTTAAAAATGATTTCAGTTAAGGTAATATAGGGAAAGAAACCTTGACAGAAGAAAAATGAAACCCTTCAAGGAAAATCGAGCCAAACTGAGTAATGGTATAATGACGGCTTAGTCTTTTTTTTTTGTTGCTGTAACAGAATGCCACTGACTGGGTAATTTATTACTTACTTCTCACAGTTCTAGAGGTTGGTAAGTCCAGTTATTAAGATGCAGACATTTGGTGAGGGCTGCCGTGGTGTTTCTCTCTGTCTCAGCATGCTCAAGAGTGGGTTGCACAGCAGACGGGGCCAGGACCCGAACCCTGGCCCCTGCACTTCCATAAGCAAGTGCTTAATCCACTGAGCTATACCACTGGCCTTAGCTCAGACACATAGTGATCCTCCTGTTTGCAGCCTCTCCAGTGCTGAGATTACAGGAATACGCCCCTATGCCCAGACCCTGTGACTAGCTCAGCCCACTCTGGGGGCAAGGTTGGAATTGTATGTGGTGCCAGGGATCGAACCACGGTTGATCCCTGCATGTGCCTAAGCAGGCTCTTTAGTCCACTGAGCTATTTCGCCAGCCCTGTGGCTGTTTACAAAAACATTGTAGCACAACTAAAAGTATACACGTGATAATGTGGGAGTTGCATAGGGAAGTTTCTGAGTAAAAGCAGTGTATTAATGATTACTTTGGCAGTTATATGCATAATACACAGGTAGTATTTGAACCTATGGTCTAATTGATATTGGCAGGTTTTAGCAGCAGCAGCAGGGGTAATGGGGCAGAAAAGCAGAAATAAGGGGGTGGAGAAGCCTTTATTACCTCTAAAGACAAGGAGAGGATGGAGGGCAGGGAAATGGGAAGCTGCTCTGATCTGAGACTGGGAAGATGAGACTTTATGGACTTTGGCCAGGGGTGGAGTTTGAGGGCAGATTTAGTGATGCACAAGGAGCTGAATGGAGGCTCACTTGTGTGCGCACACTTGAGGCAGGGTGTAGGTAAAAGGAAGTTTTATCCATGGCTGGAGTGGGGAAGAATAAGGAAATGATTATTTGGAAGATAAACTTTTTCTGAGGATTTATCTTTTTTTAAAAATTTTATTTATTTTTTTAATTTCTTTTCTTGTTTCAGAACTTTTGTTTGTTTATTTATTTTTATGGCTGGCTCAGCCTGCCCTGAGGGAAGGGCTGGCACAGCATGTGGTGCCTGGGATCAAACCTCCGTCCCTGCAGCCGCCTGCAGGAGCTTTAGACCACTGTGCCATCCTGCCAGGCCCCTCTGAGGATTTATTTATGTTAAATCAGGCCAGGATAATTTAGCAGTTTGTACTTGGGCCAGAACCTATCAGGTTTAAGGAGATACAGCAAAACCTCTCAAATTTTCTAAATCTTACATTTTAACCTAGGCTGGGGAAATCTAGTTTCTTTGAGTTTGTGAGTGGTGGTGATAAGACATTGTACTGGCTTTATTTTGGGGAATAGTTGTAAAAGAAAACACCAAAGTTCGTTGGGCTTTCTTAAACTATATTAAATTAAGGCTTTGCATTCCTGTACAACGAATTTGTTTAAGAGATTTTCAGTTGAAACATCCACAAACCGCATAATTTTAACAAAGTAGTTTAATGAAGGTGCACAGCAACCAATTATGTGAAGTTGAATTTAGTATGATAGTCTGTTAATGCTATATAGTTCAGAGGTTTTTAGTTCAGTTTTGGTTAAGTTTTGTTTTTGATTACTATAATAAAATTAAAGGTGAAGATGGTAAGCCTTTGCCAAGTTTATGAAATTCTATAAGATTTTAAAAATGATATGTATTTTATATTATATAGATTGTATTAGACAGTGTTTACTAGAGAAAGACATAACATCAGATAACACAAATGTATAAGAATTTATGAGAGTCGTGTACAGTGGCCACCCAGAGTTGGAAGTGGAAGAGTGCAGAGGGTTGTCTGCACACTGGAGACAAGGGGATTCAGTCTAAGGTCTGGGGCTCCCTGCAGTGTCCCATACAAGTCCAAAAACAGACCCATGGGTCTGCCATGAAAGGCTGAAGAGTTTAGGAAGGTAGGATATGACATTCAAGGTGAAGGCAAACACAGGAGCTCCTCTGAAGAAACTGGAGCAGATTCCTTCCTAATTTCCTATTTGTACATAAATCAGGCAAAGAGCTACCCTAACATGGGACTTCCAAACCCTAGGATGTGAAATTGCTGAACTTAAGTTGACACAGTCAACCATCACAGGGATTGTTTAAGAAGTCTTTTGGAAAGACTTGGTAATTGGAAGTCTTAACCTTGTTAATTTGGCTTGTTTGTAAATGCCTTTGTAGCTAGGTTAGGAGTTAGGAAACAAGTTATTAGGATTTATTTGGGTTTATAAGTAGTATGATTTTGTAATTCTTGCTCTTTTGTAACTTTTATCCTGTGGGAGTTTATCTTAAGTCTTTGTTATAATTTGCTTCTGTGAATAAAACCTATACTTTCCATATTTAGTAGGATCCTTTTTGTCTTGGCTCATACAGAATGAGGCTGTATTTTCTGTGTCTTAGATGGTCTTGTTTAGTTCTAAGGTTTAAATAATCAACTATATCTTTGTAACTCTAAAATTATGTCTGTCTCTCTTTTTTCCTTGTTTTTTGTAATTATGTGCTCTACTTTTTCCTTCGTATATTTACGAAGGAAAAGCATCTATAGTAATATATATGTAGAGAGAGAACAAAACTTTTGTTTCTCTACTGCCTTACCCCATCTTTTCTGGTTTTCACCAACTCAGGATAAAGTACATCCATTCACATAATTGTTTAGGCCATAAATCTTCAAAGAATTCATGATTTCCCCCTCCTTTCTTTTCACATCTAGCCATCAGCAGTTCATAAGTATATCTCTTAAAATGTCATGAACTTATTTGTCAGCACCCAGTTTGATCTGAGCCACCATCATCTCTTGACTACTGCAGCATTGTAGGCTGAATAGTTTGGCCAACTTGCAAAAAGAATTTATTTTGCAAACTTACTAGGATAACTTGGGATAAACAGATTCATAGAGGCAGGATAGGACAGCACGATTGAACGTATAAAGATGGAGTGCCGTCCCAGTGTCATTAGTCCTATGTGGGGAGTTCTGGAACTAAGATATCTGTCAGAATTGTCTACTTTCAACTAAGGAGATCAAGTTTTTATACTTCCATTGCAGTATTACCACATCGAGGAAGACATGTCATTGGGTGAATTGTTCCTCTGTAGCTAAAAGAATGCTTGATAATACTGCCAGGTAAGAGTTTTCTGCTGGCAGCACAACTAGTCAAGTGTGTGTATGGTTCTGGGGAATGAACACAGGACCCCTGGCATGCTAGGCAGATGTTCTGCCACTGAGCTACATTTCCAGCTTGAAATTCCATTCTTGAAGGGAGATTTGGAATCTGCATTATTGTCCTCACTGTAGGCTACCCTTGTACCTCTAGACCCTCTGACTCCACATCTTCTTTTGAAGTACAGCTCCTCCAGCATTCTGTAGTTGGGTCTAATCCTGGAGGAAAATTAGAAGAATGTTAGTAGAATGAACTATAGCACCCACTGCTGTACCTAATCCCAGGGTTGTAACTGTTACTCTCTGTTGCCCTCTTGCACTATATATATGTATGTATTGTAACTGCCTTGCTTTCAGTTAGCACTTGTACTATTCTTAACTGAATAAGACAGTACTGTCTTAACTGATTTCCATATCTTTCTTTGGGCCAAAGTAAAAATTCGTACTCCTGTGTTTTCAGAATCAACTGGAAAAGCTGATTCTCCCAGGAGGATCACCTGTGTGGTAAATGCTATTTCCTGCCCCTGTTGTATAATAGGAGCTCTAACTCCTGGTGATGAGGGTCTGTTGCCCCTGCCAAAGATGGTCACTCTTGCTTTTTATTCCCTGGATTTAGACTCAATATGATTAGGGAGCCCTTGTTGTTACAGTTTAATGGGAATCTTACTATATTCCTGGGAAAAAGTTACCCTACCCCTGTGGTTGATGAAGATCTTTTTCACTATACACTTTAGAGTTATAGTGATGACATACAAAAAATATGAGGTCATCATGAGCAGGCCTATTTCTTTTATTCTTGTTTCTAGACTTACATATTTTTCTTCTTGGGGATATACCATTTAATGATTTAAAAAAAAAAAAAAACGACAACAAAACTTTATTTATTTATGTTATGGCTGGCTCGGCCTGCCCTGGGGGTGGGGCTGGTGCAGCATGTAGTGCCAGGGATTGAACTGTGGTCCTTGTGGTTGCCTAACTTTGCCTAAGCAGGTGCTTTAGACCACTGAGCTATCTTGCTGGCCCCCATTTAAAGATTTTTAATTCAGAATGTATACCGCATGTTGGAGAATAGTGCTACATCTTTAAGAATATTAGCTCTGAATTAGTGATTGACCTGTACCTTCAACATAGATGTAGTTATTTTACTGTGTTAAAGTCCTCTGTTTTCTTATTTGTCTTCTGCTCTGTGCTGTTCTTGAGAATGAGGTATTGAATCTGTTACTGTAGAACTGTCTTGTTTAGTACTATCTGTGGCCCATATATTTTCATGGTTGCTCATTAGGTGCTTGAATGTTTATAGTTATTTTCTTGCTGTGTTGAAATTTTATTAGTATGTGGTTATCTGTCTTTGTCTCTGTAATCTTTTTGAAGTCTGTTTTGAAGATTATGTTAGTACAGTCCCTGTATGAGTCAGTGTTGACTGGAGAAACAAATATAACTCAAGATACACAAATATGTAGGTATGTATGTGATAGGCTTACAGTGGCTACCCAGAGTCATATGTGGAAGAGTTCTGTCTACATAGTGGAGACTGAAGGATTAGGTCAAAGGTCTGGAGCTGTCTGCATTATCCTGTGCAGTTCAGGATCCCAGTGAATCTGTGATGATAGGCTTTTGAGTGTATACCAGAAAGCTGAGACGGAAGGATTTGTGTGGGAAGCCATAGGATGACCTCCGAGGTCAAGGTGAAGATTGGAGCTTTTCCAAAGAAACAGAAGCAAATTTGTTCTCATTTCCCCTTTACAGCATCCAGGAGAGAAACTGCTCTAGAGTGAATGTGGAATTGCTGAGCTGATTTAGTTAAGCTTCTCTTACTCAAGTTGACATACTCAAGCAACCTTCATAGTCCCCTTTTCTCTTTTGGTTACTGTTTGTGTGGAATGAGATGTTATCCTTTAATTTCAGTCTGTTTGTATCTTTGAATTTAAAGTGTGTTTCTTGTAGGCAACATATGTTTTATGATCCTTTCTGCCAATTTCTGTGGCTTAATATATTTACATTGAGTTACTGATGAAGAACTTGTATCATGTTGCTGTTGGTCTTTATGCAGTATAGCTTTTTTCTTCTCCTTGAGACAGGGTCTCACTATGAAGTTCAGGCTGGCCTTGATCTCACTTTGTAGCTCAGGCTGGTCTTGAATGCAAAATAATCCTGCCTCAGCCTCTGGAGTGCTGGGATTAGAGGTGTACATCACCACTCTTGGCTTATCTTCATTTCTTGCATTGGTTTTTTGTGTTTAGTTTTTTTATTGAAATATTTAGATTTCTATCTCATTTCTTTTTCAGGGTATTCTGTAGCATTTTCTTTTTGATAAACATGGGTATTATATTTAATATTCCAAGTTATATAACTCCTGAGTTTATGCCAGTTTGACTTTCAATAATTTTTGATACTCATTTCCTCTGCTGTATTCCCATACTTTTTGCTGTTCACATCACAAAATTAAATTTTATGTTGTATGGTCTGTAACATAAGCTGGTAATGGAAAGATACTAGTCTCTTACATACATAAGAAAATAAAGATTTAGATGCAGAGTCATAATAGTACTTGCTTTAAGACTAACATTTTTACCATTACTCTCATGAAAAAAGTATAGTTACATTAATGGGTCTTAAAATTGCCTGTTTACTTTTATTAAGATGTTTATTTTGTTGTAAGGCTTTAAGTTACTGACTAGTGTAAATACAGCTTTGGTTTAGGAATTTCTTAATTTCTCCCTCATTTTTGATGAATGATTTTGTTGGCACAGGATTCTTGGTTAACTTCATTTTCAGCACTTTGAATTTAGTAGCCTCATAGAAACTTGCTGCTAATTTTATAGAGCAGTGTTGGTAAACTTATGGACCACATATCATAGTGGGATGTTTGTATCATTGAAATCCCACAAAGGTTTGTTATCACTGTTATAGAGGATCCCTTGTATATGACAAGTCACTTCTTTTATGACTCAAAAGTTTGGTTATAAACACCACCATGGTACTACACCCCTACCCCACCCTCAGACACCCCTACTACAAAGTCTAGGGCTTTCTCACTGAGCTTTGTCTCCTGCCTTTTTTTTTTTTTTTTACTTTTAGACAGGCTCTTGCTAAGTTTCCCAAACTGGACTCTGACTTTGTATCTTCCTTAGTCAGCATCCCAGAGATGTTGTGTGACACACCCAATTTATGTGTTTTAATAATGGGGTTCTTTGATTTTGCCTTATCTAGCATTTACTGAGCTTTTTGGTTGCTTATATTCATGTCTTTTCAAATTTCTGAAGCCTTCAAACATAGTTGCTTCCAATATTCCCTTGACTCCTTTTCTGTCTTCTCTAGGAACTTCCACAATGCCATAATATTTGATTAACTGTCTTCATTAGATAGGGACTATGTTAGAGACTATTATTTGGGTTTCCTCACTACAATAGCTCTTAATCCTGTATAGTAGGAATTCAGTGTTGAAGTCAAATCAGTGAATGAGTTGCCTGTTCTGCTGTACATTGGCAGAATGGGAAAATAGCAGGTAGGTGTGCTCATAGAACTTTTAGACGAAAGAAATGTTTGACTATGGCTAGGAATCTACTTAATACATAGCCACTATGTAGCTTCATTCTGATAAGATCCAAAGTACTTGGAGTTTATCAAGTATTAATCTCAGAGCCCTGAACCTAGCATAACATGTTTGAGTATTCTCCATCCTCTAGTGTACTATACTAAATGATTAGAGTTTTTGGAAGCAAGAACAGCTTTTGCTTCAGCAACACATATACTAAAATTGGAAGAAAGAATAAAGTATTCATTAATGTGCATGTGTTTGTCAGCATATCACAGGATTTTGTCATTTGGTAATCTAGCCATTTCTCAAGTTAGTAACTGGGAATATATCGTTTAACATCCTGTTATGGTTTATCTCTAGATGTCCCCCAAAGTCACATGCAATCATGGGGCAGATTTCTAGAGTTTGTGATTAACTCATGATCCATTGGGATTATGGGTGATCCAAGGCTGAGATTATGATGAGATTGAGTCTGAGAACTGCTGGTATTATGGGTATGAGTACTATACCCAGCTTGAGGCAGAGAGTCTGAATGTAACATAAGAGAGACAGACAGACTTTCTCTGTAGTGCCACTGTTGCTGTTACTTATCCCTTTTGCTGTTGCTGTTTTGCTGTCTTCTGTCATAAAATGTTGCTCTGTGCCACGTGTCACTGCCTTGCAACCAGTTGAGTGTGGACTGAAACCTCCAGTGACTGAATCAAATTAACCTTTCCTTCCTTCATTTTGGGTATTGAGTATTTGTCCCAGCAGTGAGAGAAGAGTAACTAAGACAGCATTTGTTACTGAGAGTGAGGGTGTTGTTGCGAATAAACCTGGCCATATGTATTACAAGCTTTTGGGAATGGCTTATGGGAAGAGATAGGAAAGATTCAGAGATGTTGCCTACTTGCGAAGAGCTGGAACAGCTTCAGTTGTTCTGTTTGTGAAATTCTGGTCAGAGCTCAGAAGACCAGAAGGCTGATAGAAAGCCTGCCTGTAAAGGCCACGCTGGGGAGGTGTCTGCTGGGAAGAAGGACTGCATTGGTTGATTTGAATGATTTGTGTTTTTGCTTGGCAGAAACTTTGCTCTTTGCTCACTGCCAGAGACTTTGCCTGAGCTTGAGTTTAAATATGGTAGAGTGATTACTCTGGCAAAAGATATGTCAAAGCAGTTGAATATTTAGGCAGTAGCATGACTGTTGTTGGGGACTTTTAGCTAGGTGTATGTTGAGAATCAAGAGCAAAGAGCCCGGCAGCATGATTTAAAATGTTGTGAGTTTGGCCAGAAAGGAAGCTCCAATAAAGCTGTGAAATGCAAAGATAGAGCTGTGAGGATCTCCATTGCCAAGAAGAAACAAGAGAATGAAAAGGATGGACTGAGAGGAGGCATCAGGTCTTCACCCTTTGCAGCCTCTGAATTGCAAGGGTGAGGGACTTTGCCTTGAGGGGAAAGCTGCAGAGCCCCATATTTCAGAATGGCAGCGGCAGCTTCACCGGGTTTCAGAATGGTGCTAGCATGGAGAATTTATTCCTCAGAGTCAGAGTCCTCAGCGATCTAGACATTTGACCCCTATAGAGAAGAGAGAGGAAAACCTGGCTACTGCTGCAGCTGGCAGCAGACCTTGGCATTATCCACTGGTATTGGTTTTAGGCACTTTTATAATATAGGAGTTCTGAGGTTAAGGCTTCCACCTTGATTTCACAAGAAGGCCTGGCTGGCTAGGCAGTGTGCCCTTCAGAAGGCAATATATGAAGTTGTGAATGAGACACCTATTCAGTGGAAATCCCAGAAGATTGGAAAAGCTAGGATCATGGATCATCTAAGGAAAACTGCAAGGAGAGAGCAAAGTCAGCCTAAGAAAGAAGTCATGGGAGCTACCAGCACAAGTGCCATAGGGGTGTAGCCACATGGAACTCACAATTTGCCATGGATTGCTTTAGATATTCATCGTGGAACTATAGGATTTATGTTTGCCCTTCTGGATTTTGGACTTGTGTTGGTCCCAGTGCTTTGTTTTCTCCTGTTTGCAACTTTTGGAATGGTAATGTGCAGCCATAGGAGTCACTTAAAATTTTTTGACTATGGACATTATTTATGTACTGGTAAGATTTTTCTAAAAATTTTAATAGCTTCGTTTCTTAGTTCTGAGTAGCTCTAAATATAAATTCTTTTATCATTAGTTACTATTTTGTATGTTCAAGTTAAGGAATTTGAGGCATACACCAGCCTTTGGCCACCTTAGAAGTAAGGTAAGCTAGAGATGTGATCATTTAAACTATGATATGTTGGCTAAGTGAGTTCATTTTGTACAAAATTTTTTCTTGTTCTTTTTACTTTATGGAAAAAAAAGTTAAACAAAATTTCATAACAATAATAGGGAAACAACAATAATTAATACACTACACATTGTTATTGTTAAAGCAGTTGCCCAAGGTAAACGATGTGGGCATAAAATATACCTTAATCAATATTTGCTCCATCTTTCTGTTTTTTATTTTTTATTTTTTTATTTTATTCATTTTTTATTTTTTTATTTTTTCTTGTTTCAGAACCTTTGTTTATTCACTCATTTTTATGGCCGGCTCAGCCCGCCCCGAGGGCAGGGCTGGCGCAGCATGTGGTGCCGGGGATTGAACCGTGGTCCCTGAAGCCGCCCAAGCTTTCCCAAGCAGGCGCTTTAGACCACTGAGCCATCCCCCTGGGCCTAATCTTTGTGTTTTTTAAATCATAAGACAAAATATAAACAATATTCAGAAAATTAATTAAATATTAATTTAAAATTAAATTAAATATTTCAAAAGAATATTCCAAAGTTCAACTCAAATTGTGAATCCAACTTAGAGGTCAGAATGTTGTGTATCATGTATGAATCTGTTATCAATTTAGAGTACTAGCATAGTATTTGAATAGGTTAAAATATACAACAATATCAAATAAGAAAAAGTTTCCATGGCAGTAAAGAATTGCTAAGAATGAAACATAACGTAAGTACTGAATGGCAAATACATGACCAGAGCTTCTAACAGTTTGGGAATAGGATATCGCACAAAGTTCTAGAATGTTTTGGATAGGGACAGTGTCCATGACACTTACTGGTGACCGGGTGTCACTTGTGGGACTGAGCTACTGCTAGTCCTTGATATCCATCCTGTAGACCTGGGCAGAATCATGGCCCATAGAGTGCAGGAGAAGTCCATTTGTAGAATATGCTGATGGAAATATTTTGCTGCTGTATACAAAACAATAGTTGAAAGACTGCTGTTGTATACCTCTTTTTCTCCTATGCTTAATTGTTTACCATCTTTAGTGAGTTCTTTCCATTCTCCTTCATGAAGTTGTGGTCATTTTGATCCTTCTCTAGAATATCTTTTAGTAAACTGTGTAGGGTTGGCTTTGTCAACGTGAAATTCTTTATTTGTTTTTGTTGTTGTTGTTGTGGAAGTATTTCTCCTTCAAACTTGAAAGAGAGTTTTGCAGGGTATACCAGACTGGGCTGGAATTTGTTTTCATGGAGGACTTGAAGTACTCTGCTTCATGCTCTTCTTGACTTCATGGTTTGTGAAGAAATCTGCTGTTACTCTGATGGGCTTTCCTTTAAATGTGATCTGTTTCTTTTCTCTAGCGACTTTAATGTACCGTTCCTGTGCTGAATTTCTGGAATCGTGCTTTTTTAGGAAATACTTAACATCATAAAATGGGGAATAAAATAGGACCTGTCTTTTTGGAACTTATTAAATTGTTACTCCTATACTGTTCCTGTCTTACTCTGATGATTCCTACTCTAAAATTTCTCTTCTCATTCCCTTTCTTAGCACACATAAGACAGATGAGCCATCTCAGTTTCTGGTGTGATGATAAGAACAATGTGATTATCTGTTGATGATAATGGTCTTTTTTCTAAGTCTTTGCATATGTAATCTCTGTATCTTTCAGCTGCTCTAGCAGTTTAAGCATCATACCATTTTTGTCTGCCTGATTTTTCTTTTTCAGACCTCAGCTTAAATGTCACTTCCTCAGGAATATGGGGAAGGATGGAAGACTGGTAGTCTGCCTAGCTAGTTTTTCCAACCTTCCCCATATCCCAGACACCTCTTTCTCTGTTACATTCTCTTATAGCACCTAGGGCTTTTCTTTATTGCATTTATGGTGTATGTATGTATGTATTTAGGACAGGGTCAATAGTGTCTCACTACATGGATCAGACTCATCATGATTCTCCTATCTTCAGCTTCCCAGGTGCTAGGATTTCATGTGCATGCCACCATGCCCAGTCTCAATCACCATCTCAGTGTGCCCTATGGGTAGAGCTGGCATGGCATGCCTGGCATCAAACTCCAGTCACTGTAGTCTGCTAAGCTATCAGGCCAGTTGACAATTTTAATTATTTATTTCTGTGATACTTGTTTTATTAACAGCCCTGCTTAGAAGATCATTTCCATGAGGTCTTGCAGGTAATGTGAATGTACAGTCATAGTCTTTGTGCTTACTGCCCAGAACATAGTGCCTGGAATGTAGTAGGTGCTCAGTAAACATTTCAATTGACAAACAGTTCATTTCTGTACCTTAACCATCCTATTAGATTAACGAACAACTGGACAATATTGACATTGAAGTTTGCGCACTCATTTTTACACATTATCACATTCTTTGTATTTTTTTTTTCCTATTGGGCTATGAGATTCTTGAGCTTATAGCCTGTGTTTTATACATTTTTATTCCAGAATCCTAACAGGTTTCACACTGGAAATTTTCTGGCTCAGTGAGTGCTTATCAATGAAAAAAGTTTTTTGTTTTTTGTTTTTTTACTATAATTAATGTATGGAAAAATTTTACTCTTACAAAAATTCAAATTGAAATCATTAGGAATTGCTCCCAGCTTGTCACATACTCTGTTAATGGCAATATTCTATATAGTATTTGCATGAAAGAGGAGATTTGTGTAGAATGGCACAAAAAAATTCTATCAATAGTAAACACTTGAATACTTGTTGTTTTTAATTGAATCTCCTAAACTAATTTTTTTTTTTTTTTTTTTTTTTTTTTTTTTTTTTTTTTTTTTTTTTTTTTTTTTTTTTTTTTTTTTTTTTTTTTTTTTTTTTTTTTTTTTTTTTTTTTTTTGTCTTTTTGAGACAGGGTCTCGCTATGCAGTTGAGGCTGGTCCTGAGCTCACTTTTGTAGCCCAGGCTACAAATCCCCAGGCACCAATCCTCCTGCCTCAGCCTCCCAAGTGCTGGGATTACAGGCATGTGCCACCGCACCTGGCACCCAAACTAATTTTTAAAGAATTAATTTATTCTGTGAATAAAAGTATTTAATGTCCTGCATTTTGCAGTATTGTATATATTTTTTCTTATTTCATTAAATGTAATTTTACATTTAATAAGAATATAGTTTTCATCCTACTAATCTACCATAATTTGTCCATATGGTTTTTAAATAACATTACAGTGTTATAGTGTGCAATGAAATGAACAATTTTATCAGTAGTTTTCGTGTCACTGGGACAAGATACGATACCTGGCACCTGAAACCTAGAGAGGTTTGTGTAGTTCCCAGGTTGCAGTGAGTTCAATCCAAATTCAGCAAGCTCCACAGCCTAAAAGATATGGTGGTAGGGCCCAGCTAATACCTGCTAGTCTCCTGGCAGGCAGAAAGCCAAAGAGGATGAAGGAGCTGGGACAAGAAGATACGCTTCCAGATTGTGTCCCCTTTGGCCACCTCCAGTCAGACTTTACCTCCTAGCAGCACATCCGCTACTGAAATTATCAGCAAACCCATTGAGAAGTACTGTGTGAATCACCGCCAAGCATAAGAGACTTCTGAGAAATATTTTAGATGTAGATCATAACAAAACTACAAAAATCTTTGTGTTCATATATATGCTTTTCCTTTAGAATATAAAATGTAAAATTGAGTCCAGGGATTTGCAATATTGTAGATGTTACAGAATAGTGACCAGTTGTCCTCCAAAGGGATTGTATCTGTTGATATTTCTTACATTAATGAGAGTGTACATTTCAGTTCAGCTTTTCCTGCATTGCTTATTACAATTTAAAAATACTTGCGTTGGAAAGGTTAAAAAAAGTGATAATTGAACTTTTTGAAGCTTTTTGTAGATTCACATGTAGAGGCATTTGTATTTATAATTGCATGTTTATGTTTTTGTTTTTATTCTGTTGGGTTGTTCCAAAAGGTCATTAATACTAGTCTGATATTCTAATATCTTGTTTTTCTTCTGATTTTTTAAATGTATTTAGCACAAGGTCTCGGTATTCAGATCAAAGTCAGTGATCTTCCTGTTTTCAGCCTCCTACGCACTGGGATTACAGACGTGTGCTACCATGCCCAGTCTCGATCATACTCTCTTTGTGATCTGGGGACAAGGCTGGCAGGGCCTGTGGTGTGGTGCCAGGGATTAAATCCCAAGGTTCCTGCACTCTACCTAAGCAGGTGCTTTAGTCCAGTGAGCTGTTTGACTGGCCCTTAATATCCAAAACTTGGTACATTTTAATAATATAGACATTCAAATATTTAAGGCCTGACGTGGTGGTGCATAGCTAGAATTCCAACGCTTGGGAGGCTGAGACAGGAGGATCAGTGTGAGTTCAAGACCAGCTTGAGCTACAAAAGTGAGCCCAAGGCCAGCGTGAACTGCATAGTGAGGCCCTGTCTCAAAAAGAAAAAAAATAATTTAGTAACAATTCCATTTTTAATTCTCACATAGTCAACCTTTTATGTTGGTAATTCATATTGTCTTCTGTGAAACTTTGGTAAAACACTTATTTTTGTAAACTAGGAGCCTTTTGTGGCAGATGAGTATATTGAACGTCTTGTATGGAGAACCCCAGGAGGTGGTTCTAGAGGTGGACCTGAAGCTTTTGACCCTAAAAGGTAAAGTAAAAATGTGTTGTTATAACTTGTTGGTTTTTATACCCTTAGTCCAGCATACTAAGAACTTATGTTTGTGTAGATCTGACTAGTATTAGGATTCCTTTCAAAAGTCATGTAGAGGGATTGTAACTGACAGTTGGTCAAAAAAAGATATGCATAACTAAGGTGAGACAGCATCAGAAGTTTGATTTTTTTTTCTTTCTGTTCATTTATTTTAGAAAAGCATTCTTTCCTCAAAGTATAATAGCCAGAAAATGGAGGAACAGGTAGTGAACTGTAACCTGTATATTTTTTTGTGTTGCACATTTGTACATTTGTCTTTAATTTTTTTTTTTAAAAAAAGCTATAAAATATGGTTCTATTCTGGAGGTTTAAGGGGCATTCTGGATGAACTTTTCCTTTACCTCAAAAATGATCCATCAAGAAGTCAAGAAATACTGGCCAAAAATCCGTGTAATGGTTTTTTGAAAGCTGTGTGGCTTGGATTTGTGACATTACAGAAGGACTTGAGAAATTCCCAACAAAGTACGGCAAAGAAAATTTATAGGATTGGGGCTGGGGAGATAGCTCCGAGGCACAAGTGCCTGCTGGGCAAGTGCAAGGTCGTGAGTTCGAACCCTGGTCCCACAAAAAAAAAAAAAGAAAGAAAATTTATAGGATCATCTTTATCTCAAAGAATTATTATTAAGACTTTCATTGTAAATGAATTGGGTAGTTGCTTGTTGATCGATGTATAATCTAACTTTCTTCTATTAGATTATTAGAAGAATTTATAAATCATATTCAAGAACTCCAGTTAATGGATGAAAGGATTCAAAGGAAAGTAGAGAGGTTAGAGCAACAGTGTCAGAAGGAAGCCAAGGAATTTGCCAAGAAGGTACAAGAGCTTCAGAAAAGCAATCAGGTAAACATTTAGCTAAGCAATAAGTAGTTTATATTCATTATCTTCTTTCTGGTAGTAAGATCTTTAAAAGGTCAAGTCCAATTACAGTAATTATTGAGGTTTCTCTCTAGTTCTTTGATCCCATAGAATGTGGTCTTGACATTAGCTTGCTATTATTGAGTGTTGGTTTGGCAAGCACAATACTGCTTTTTCAGGAGATGGTGCCATGTTTAGTGCAGTCCTTCTAATGTAAACTTTCAAAAATAGTCTGTAATAAGCATGAGTTTTGGGGGGCTCTATTAGAATTGATGTTCAGATCATATTTGCATTATTTTTAATCCTACAAAATAACACCAGACTTGGATCAAATTTTTCCCCAGAGAAACTTGATCTTGTAAATTTCACAAAATTCTTGAAGTATTTGCCTCAGTGAGGATTCAAGTGTAATTGTTAAAAAAAAAAAAAAAGTGGATGCAAAATTCTTCCTCAGTCCATTTTGGAGTAAAATCAAACCACTAGACTGGCCCAGTGCCATAGTCACTCTTAAGCCCTAGAATTAATCTAAAATCGCTGAAACCCTTTCACAGGCTGACTTAACCTGCAGTGTGATTGCTCTACATTAGTAGTGGTGAATTTAAATCACTCTGTTATTGCAGGCTGTTTGTACCTTTGAAAGCTCTAAAAGGTTAGCCATCTTCTGGATCTTAAGTTTCCTTAGTGGAACATTGTTGAATTTTGCTGCCTCCTAGGGGCTATTTGTCTTTTCCTGTTGGATCAGTAAACTTATCTCTGCCTGCCTGCCTTTCTTCCCACCCTCTCTTGTCTCTGTCTCTGTCTCTCTTTCTCTTTCTCTGTCTCTCTTTGTCCGCCGGCCTGTCCGTCTGTCTCTGAAATTAGGAGAGTTTTACTGGGAATGAGAATAGCTCTTAGATTTCTAGAAGGAGTCTTGAATAGAGTGGGCCACCAAGTTAGTTGATTTCTACTAAGATTTACAATCCTTTACTTAAATGGATGTGACTGTTAGGAAAAACTTAATTATGGAAGTCAGTAATTCACATACGATAAGGAATATGTTTTTAGTAGTTAAGGGAAACTTTCCAAATACTCCTAATGCAACTTTCCCCTGCGAATAAAAATAGTGTCAATAGATACACTAACAATCTCTGGCACAGTATGCCTGAGTGTGAGTTGTAGTTCACCATTATTAGCTGCCTATTCTCAAGCAGTTTATTCTCTTTTTGTCCCCAAGTTTTCTTCTATAAAATGAGTTGTTATGGATTAAAAAATACATGCTTAGACTAGTTTCTAACACAAGCTCTTCAATAAATGTTTGCACCTTTTCCTGTTCAGTTGAAGGTTATAATGAAGACACCATACTTATCTGCCACAGGGCAGTTGATGTGCCTAGGAGAAGGAAAGAACAGTCTTAAGAATATTGTAATAGAATGCTTGGTGTAATATTTCCTGTTTTTAAAACTGAAAAAGGCAGTTTTACCATATATGGTAGCATCACATTTTAAGATGACAAAATAAATTTTTTTTGTTTGTTTAGTGAAATTCTGTATCATGTCTTATATATATATATATATATATATATATATATACATCTTTTATTCATTTTAATGAGAAAAAAAGAAAACAGCAATGAAACAGTTTCAAAACAAGTTAGTAGGATAGTTACAATAATTAATACCCTGCATATAGTTATTTTCATAGTAGTTATTCAGAGGATAAGATCCAGACCTGACATCTTGTCCAAATATATTAGTAGAAGCTTTTATTCTCAAAGAACTAAGACAAAGTGACTGTATATCTAACTTAACTCCTTTTTTTTTTTTTTTTTTTTCTGATGCAGTGTTTTGCTGTATAGTTCAGTCAGGTATTGAACTCACATGTAACTCAGGCTGTATTCAAACTTAATCGTCTTGCCTCAGTCTCCTGAGTGGTAGGATTATAGCATATGCTATCATGGCTAGGCAAATAGGTATATATATATCAGTATGTTTTACTTCATATGTATTTTAAAAATCTTTTTAGTTTTCAGTTTAATAACAAAGTGTTCTTCAGATGCCCAATAACTTTGATATTTCAGTTCATTGTCTTTTCAGAATCATTATGTAGGGCCTTATGGTGACAGGCATTTTTGTTAAATAGGATGAATAATACGAAGCTTTACTATATATTGATGAACAAATACAATGATGTTAAGTATGGCTATTTTAATAAAGGTATAGAAGCTTACAACGTAGAAGGTTTTCAGATCATGTCATCCTAATAAGCTGGAATTGCTTTTGTGGATCTCATATATATTTCTAAACTTTCCTTAATTAACCTGAAATAGAGCACTGATGATTAGTACTTCGGTTTAATTGACTTGATGTTTGTGGTGCTGGAGATTGAACATGGGGCTTCTCACCTGTGTCAAACACTGTAGATTTATGCGTTTGATTGGTAATATATTTTATATGTATTAACTTTCCACTTTAATTATATTTTATGCTATTGTACATTTTTCTTAGGTTGCGTTCCAGCATTTCCAAGAACTAGATGAGCACATTAGCTATGTAGCAACCAAAGTCTGTCACCTTGGAGACCAGTTGGAAGGAGTAAACACACCAAGACAACGGGCAGTGGAAGCTCAGAAATTGATGAAATACTTCAATGAATTTCTAGATGGAGAATTGAAATCTGATGTTTTTACAAATTCTGAAAAGGTAAGCAGTGTCACCCTAAAAGCAAATTATCACATTAATACCAATGCCAATTATGAGCTGCATTTATTACTTTCTAGGTAAACTTTTAACTGAGTAGCTGATTTATAAAATGTTACTGCTCTAAAATGTAATTTAATGCAGCTGTATTAAATATAGATTACTGATATTTTGATAATCAAATTATTAATTGATTGGACTAGTATTTTCAATTATGAAGTTACATGTGTTTTAGAAATGCTGAAATAACTATGTTCACAAATATTTCTTTACCATAATTGTCTTTTAAATTAGTTCCATTTCTGATCTTTATCTAACATTGAGGAGTGGGTAGAATAATTTGACCTAAAGTGCCTTTCTGTCAAGGAATTTAGTGACTCAGATTTTAATTACTTAAATAAAGGTCTGTTATACAGAAGTAAACAATCTGGACCAAGGAGTTGTTTATTAATCTCTTTCATAGCACTATTCACTTAATTCTGATTTAAGGGTATGTGATAGAGACTGTTTTGCAGTCTTGGAGATAATTTAGATGTTTTTCTTCTCCTAAGAGAAAACTCATTAAAATACAGGAAAAATTGATATTTATCTCATAACATTGCCCACTTATCCACTGAAAAATTATTACAGATTTGCTCCTTAGAGTATCAGAATGGTAAAAGCTAAGTATTATTAAAGTTCACTTTGAATTAAGCAACACATTTATATGAGTACTACTCTGTAGGGTCATTGAATTTATAACTTTTAATGAGTTTTGAGAAATGATTGCATATGTGTAGATAATTTCTTTAGAAAGTATTTTGGAGAATTTTTTTAACATTTACATTTATGGTGTTAAGTATAACACAGCTAAAGTTTAACACTGAGAAAAATATGCTGAAGATTTATAAAATACTTGCCTTTACATTGTACACATTTTATGTGTCCTTTATATGCCAGAAATATAGAGGCTTAACACTGAACTAAAGTATAGTTTATGGAATTTTTTAAAAGTTTTCTAAGTATAAACATACAATTATTTAACGTATTATGAGGTTCAGTATTTTAACATGTTATAAAAAATTGTCTTACAAAAGTTTGGGTGTCATTCAAATCCGATGCCTTGTATTATTTCAGATTATACTTGGTGGATTGTATAGTACATTTATGTTGTTACAAAGTAAATGCAGATGTTTTACAGTGTGAGTTACTTGTTTACTTGATTGAAATTTAGAATACTGATTCAGATTTTAAAGAACAAATTTTTTTAGACTGAAATATTTATTTCTAATTGATTGATATTAAATGTTCACACTAAATTCTTTGTCAAGTAATTATGTAATTTTCGCCATTAATGTTTTCTTTTATTAATGTTTTAATGTTTGAAGTTTTAATTGAAAGAAGATAATATGTTCTTTCAGGTTTATTCACTTGGTCAGCTATCTGTAATTTTGGAGGGGCAAATGCAGACTCAACATATTTACGCTAATTTCTCTCTTTTTTTTTCTTTGCATCATGCTGGTTTTTTTTTTTTTTATCCCTTTATCTTTTATCACCTTTGTTCCTTATTTTCTTATATGTTATTCCTCCTTTCTCAATTGTAGTTTTCTCTTTTCTTCACACAAATTTTGTATTAGGGTTTGCTAAGTAAGAATCACCATTTTTGTCCTGGTACTATCACAGTTAACTGCAATTAAGAACTCACAAAATAGTATAAAGTTGCTAATTACCAGATAAACTTCTGGCTGTCTCATTTTCTGGCTCCCAGGCTAGCCACCATCCCAGTAGAAAGAAAAGAAGCATCATTTGTGTTTTAGTTAGATGTATGGCCCTGGGATGAATTTGCATGAGACAAGATACAAACACATTACATTTCTTTTAACTCCTGGCCCCTAGTTATTTTTTGTTCTGTTAATGTTTAGTTCTTGGAGTCTTATCATTTCTCTTGAGAAAACCTATTTTACATTTGCCCTTGTCTTTGCCTTTGTGTTGCCCATTTTTCCTTTTTAGAATGGTAGCTTGTTCTTCATATAGATAATGCTTGATGACTATAGTTACCTTGAAACTATTTGGTAGTTTCACAACTCACCCTAAGAACAGATACAAACGTTAGATTGTGGTTTTGACACTTTATTTTTTGTACTGGGAGTGGAACTCAGGTCTCTTGTTTGCTAGGCAGGTGCTATGCTGTTGAGCTACAGCCCTGGTCCTATTATGATATATTTCAACTGTAATGTAACCTTTAAAATTATTATATTTAAACTATAATATAATGTACTTTAAAATTATTTTACCAAATAAATAGCTTTAGGAATTCAATAAAAACCTTTATTGCTCTACTGCTACAGGTTGCTTTCAGCAAATAATGATTTTAATTTTATCAGAGCAAACTTGTACTGCAGATTTCTTTGGGCAGGAATTATAGCATCAAAATGATCATGAAAAGTTCAGTACCAGCGGCACAAAAAGACCAAAACCAAAAAACCAAAAAAATAACCCTTCAGTACCAGAAAGACAAATATTTGGCTTTTGACTCATGAGAATAAAACCCAGGTATATTTTTCTTGCTCACGTTTTACTATGTGTTTTTAAAGGAAATTGTTTGAGGGACAGGCTGTATGTAAAGGAGATACCACTATTTTCAAATGTGCAGTTAATTTTTGATATATGTAAGAGTTTTTTAATTATTGCTCTTATCTATTTTTTAATAGATAAAGGAGGCAGCAGACATCATTCAGAAGTTGCACCTTATTGCCCAGGAATTACCTTTTGATAGGCAAGTTTATTTCTCAAGAGTTTGGAAATATTTATAGAATAATATTGCACAGTTTCTCTGTATGATTTTTCTTTCCCATTAAGTCAACCAACTTAGAGTGTGTTTTTGTTTTTGTTTTTTTGTACAAGATATACTATAGTGTAAAGTATTTTATTGAAAACATAGCCTACTCTTACTATGTAAGCATAATGATACACTCTGAAATTTCAGTCCTTGTTTGTTTTTGAAAAAGAATTTTTTTGATGGCATTTTTGTGAAATTGAAGTAAAATACTGAATTTTTCTGTATTAAGACTTTGACAGCCAGGGTGTTAAGCTACATGTTATACATGATGGCTACTCAGCTGTTTTATCTATTTCTAGATGAAGATTCTAAAGTTTTGAGAGTTTTAAGGTATCTTTCAAAAGCTAATGAATGTTGCAAAGTTTCTTAAAGAAATTAATATATATACAAATTTTTATATGTAGTTTCACAGTTTTAGCCTTTACCTTACCTATAAAACTCCAGGGGCTTTAGGTGAAGAACCTCTGTATTGCCATTGTTACATTAGAGCTCATCCTATCTACTGAGAAGAAAATTGTCTGATGGTTTTCTGTAGTCCATGGAATGTCAGACTCTAATGCAATCTTGATGGAAGTCCTGTGTGGATGTCAGAAACAAACAGTACTTTCCAATATCAGATAATCATACTTTAAGTTGTTCATATACAAATATACCATGGATATATTACTATACTTAAAGCATGACTGAAATATACAGTGTATTCCTCCCCAGGTTATGTTTTACTCTCTGTATCATCCTAAAAGATTGCATTACAATTTTTATTTTTGTAGTACAAGTTACCGACCAAAACTTAGCTCTTCAGCTCACTTAGAGTTGTATCATTCAAGTAGCTAACATGTCTAGTTTAAAATAGGTGCATGTCCATCCGTCTCTCCATTCTGTTATTATATCACAAGTATATATATATATGTTTATCTTCATCTATCAAGTTCATATTTAAACTTTGTATTTTTGCTTTTTATTTTATTTTTCATAATGCTGGGGATTGAACCTGTGGCTTCACGTACATGATAAGCAAGTCTGTTAGCACTAAGCTGTGCTAAACTCTTACAGTTTTGTGTCAGCCTTGTTACCAAGCCTTTGAACTGAATATATATCTTAGTCAGATTTAAAATTTTCACCCAGGCTAGTCAGACTTTACATGTATTCTGTGACTTACTATGACTTTGATATATCATTTTTATGACTTCATAAAGTTTTATTTCTTCATCTGTTTTTGGTATCTCTTTTGCTAACCACTCTTAGCATAAGATCTTTCAACATCAGTTTTCCATGTTATAGGTTATTGTTTGATTTGCTGAATCTAGTATGTAGTATTTTAGTTTTTAAATTGCTAAAGATAAATGGTTTTCCTCTTAAGTACATTCTTCTTATGGCTTTTAAATTTTTTTCTAATTTTTAAAAGTTCATTTTTTAAAAAAAATAGACTTTTGCAGGAAATGGGGCAGTACTGGGGATTGAATCCATGGCCTTTGTACTTAGCTACTACATCTCTAGTCCTTGTTTATTTTTTGTTTTGCTATAGTCATGCCCAAACTGGGCTCAAACTTGGAATCCTCCTGCTTTAGTTTCTCAGAGTGCTGAGGTTAAAAGTTTCCACTGCCATGCCCCTTTTTAAATAATTTAAAACTTCATATTTTCAATCAAATTTTATTGGTACATTTTAGATGTACATAATGATCACATTCATGATAGAGATTTTGTAACTACATTATATAACTTCTGTTTTTCTTTCCTATTCCTCTCCCTTTTCTTCAGTCTCTCCTCCCCTCCCCATTTACAAAGGCTTTGTAAAACTTTATTTTCAAAAATCCTAGTGTGGGGCAGATTGTCATTATTAATCATAATGATCAAGTGAACTTAAAATGTCAGTAAATATGAATAGGGACAATACCTTAATTTTAGGACTGCTCTTCCTTTTTGAGTAAGGGAATTGATTATCAGAATTTCCTAAATGAGAAGCATCTATCTCAACTAAGTTGCCTAAATAAAATTTTGTTGCCCATTGTGATTCATGTCTGTATTCACTTCTTAGGCTTCATCTTTTTTATGATAATTTTAATTTTATAATGATTTTAGATTTACAAAAAAGCTATAAAGGTAGTATAGGGAGTCATAGTATCCTTTTGTCCCCAGTTATCATAATGTTTGTCACAACTAATGGACCTCATCATTCACTTGTATTTTCCAGATTTTCAGAAGTAAAATCAAAGATTGCAAGTAAGTGGAGTCAACTTACCTCTTTTTGAGCAAGTAAAAACAATTGTATAAAAAAAGGCAAAGAGCAAATAATAAAAATGGGGATGATGAGAACAATGATTTGCTTCCACTCTGTCATGGAGTTTAACTCCTTTTTTCTGAAAATGAGCATTACCAGTTTCTGGAGTACTCTTAGAGATATTCTATGGTTATACCAACATAAAATGTAAATCCTGAATGTGTGTTTATGTATGTCCATATATCTTTGTCTGTATTAAAAATAGTTGGTAGCAAAAAGCTTTGGACCTTGTTTTTTAAATTTGACTATATTTTTGAGGTTTTTTCATATAGATAAATGAGTTAGTTTCTTTCTATACATTTTTTGCTTTTTAAAGCTAAGACAATCTGAACATTTTGATACCTATTTTACTCCTTAAGTGATTAGTTTGTTTTTGCCAATCTTCAGATTGTACTGTAAGCTATATCATTCTAAATTTCTGGAGAAAGTGCTGTATTTGCATGTTCCATGTATATATCCTGGGTCATTGTTTGCTAGACCTTCTTAGAGGAGGTTCAAAGAACGACCTGTACTTCTAGGATTCTTGGAATGAGATGACAAATAATTGTTGGACTTATTGGTAATATTTTTCATCACTGTAGGTTAACCTGAACTTTAAGTGTTCATTGAGAATCATAATAACCTGGGCTGGTAAGATAGCTCAGCAGACTAGGCATCTGCTTAGGCAAGCACAGAGGCCAGAGTTTGATCCCTGGCACCACATGCTCTGCTGGCCCTGCCCCTGGGCACCCTGAGTGTGAGACTGCATTGGGGTGTGGTGACACATGCCTGCAATCCTAGCACTGGAGTGGCTGCACATACACAAAATCATAACTTTAAGAATGCTGAATTAAGTACTACATATCAAGATAAAATTTGGTATTTTATCCACTGTTGTTTGTGGTAAAAACATCTGAGCTCTAATAAAGACTTTTGTAGTCATCTTTTTCACAGAGCTGACTCTGTAATGTTTTTGTTACTGTTGCTGTCATGACTGGCTTCTAGAGATTTTTTTTTTTTTTTTTGTGGTACTAGGGATTGAACTAGAACCTTGCACTTACCAGGCAAGTGCCTATTCTACTGAGCTATTTCCCTGGCCCCTAGAGGATTTTTCATTTTATCTTTTTAAAAAATATATAATCAATTGCTCATTTAAGTAATAGTAGTAAATGATGGTCAGACATCAGGGAACCCAGCTGTTTTACCAGTTTGAAAATTTTCTTGTCTTGAAATAGAGATTATATATAACTCTGAATATTATAGACATTAGATCTATTGTCTGTAATATCTTTTTGTAATTATTCCAAGAAAGAATTACTCATAGTCATTATATTTGTAAATAACTTAGGTATTTGTAAGCAGCTTAGGTACTTTAAATGCATCGATATAGCTAGATAGATTTCTTCTTATTTTTAGGTAAATACCATGATTTAGAATGCCAGCTGATTCAGGAGTTTACTAGTGCTCAAAGAAGAAGTGAAATCTCCAGAATGAGGGAAGTAGCAGCAGTACTTCTTCACTTCAAGGTAAATAGTAAAAATTTAAAATAAAAACCAATGTCCAGAGTTAGGAAATTCTGTAGGTCTTATGGCTTAGTTTCTAATTTTAACCTCTTAATTATATAACTATATCAGCAATAACTTTCATTATTTTAAATGATTTTGAATACAGTATACATTTTATATGTTTGCAAAATGTTAAATCCTAGGTATTTTATATTTTAATAAAGATTTTATGTTATATAAATGTTAAAGAATTTCTATATAGTTTGGTGAAGAAAGTTGTTATCATTTGCTTTTTAGTGTATCAGCTTCAGTCAAACATATAAGTCAGAAAGGAAGAAAATTGATCATAAGTATCTGGTGGAATGTAGGCATCAAAGAGTTCATGAAATGTGATTAGTAAGAGAAATCCAGAGTGTCTCCAGTGGTAAATGCAAAGAAATATTTTAAAATAGACATAATTAATATTCCTTGATAATGCTAAAAGAAATAGTTCTTGAGGTGGGCTTGGTGATACATACCTATAATGCTGATGTTTAGAAGCTAAGCAGGAAAATGTAGAATTCAAGCTGCATGCCCCATCTGGGCTACAAAATAAATAAAAAAATTCTTCCTTCAATTTAGTTGTTCATAATTCATCATCAAATTAAAAACTGGAAGATATTTAATGAGCTTTTCATTTTGGTAACATCTGATGGAATAATAAATACCACTTGAGATCTTGGTACATCATTATATTGAGCTTAGTATGACAAGTTACTTTGTTTTAAACCATTTTATTAAAATTACTTCAGTTCAAAAGTAAATTCTAGGGCTGGCAAGATAGCTCAGTGCACTACGCACCTGCTTAGTCAAGTGCAGGGACCAGATTTGGTCCTCCGCATCACGTGCTGTGCCAGCCCCACCCCATTATACATACCTATAATCCCACTTCTAAGCAGGCTAAAAATGAGCATCACCATGAGTCTAATCTGTATAGTAAAATCCTGTACCAAATCTATTTAAAAAAAAAACTTAAAAAGTAAATTTCTGGGACTGAGGATATATCTCAACAACACAGCACTTGGCAGACAAGTACAAGGTCCTCGGTTCAATTCCCAGTACTAATAAATTAAAATAAAAAGTGAATTCCCATATTACCAGTTAAACACAGCTCTGTCTGCCCTATGAAAGGGAAATGCTTTGAATCCAAGAGAAGAAAGAAGAAAAGAAAAAAAATATGTGTGTGTTTAGCCCTCAGGACTTTGAAGCTAGGGGTGTGTGTGTTTGTGCACACGTGTGAATGGCTACAAGCATGTATGTTTTGGGGGTTGAAACACATGCTTAGATAATTTTAAGGCAGAAATTACTAGAAATAACTCAGTTGTACCTCAGCATTCTTTTTGCATCTAAATTCCAACAAGTATATAAACCAACTGATCAATTTTATCATTAAAAATGGGAGCTGACAATTATTTTAACTGATTTTATAGAGCTGTCTTTATTTCATTTCAGTAGCTACTAGTGATTCAGGGAGACTTAAGATACAGCTTTAGTGCTTTTAATAATTTTACTGTTGTTATTTATATTTTAATTTAACTGGAAATAATAGTGAATAATGTGTTTGCTCTTTTTAGGGTTATTCTCATTGTGTTGATGTTTATATAAAGCAGTGCCAGGAGGTAACGTATCTGTATACTTTGAGTTTTTATGCTATTTTGTATTTTTAAACCCATTTAAAAATTGTATATTAACTGTGAAAAAATGCCTCTGCTGTCTAGGGCGCTTACTTGAGAAATGATATATTTGAAGATGCAGCAATACTCTGTCAACGTGTGAACAAGCAAGTTGGAGATATCTTTAGTAATCCAGAAACAGTACTAGCTAAACTTATTCAAAATGTATTTGAAATCAAACTACAGGTAATTTTAAACAGTGACAAATAGTTCTTAAGGAAAGGTGGGGCTTTTTTAATGTTTTAGACTTTTTTTAAAAAAAATAATGTAAGGAGAAAGAAGTGTCATTCATTAAGCTTTTGAAAAAAAGATTATTCACCAAGGAAAAGATGCTGATTCCCAAGTGTCATCAAAACATGCTTGAATTTTGTTATAGCAGCAGTAGTGGTAATACAATATTGTGGTTAGGTAGCCTCAAATTTTTTTATTTAAATTCTTGGCTTGAACAAAAAAGGCAGTCATAAAATGGAACAAAACATAAAAATAGTCTTGTAGAACCTTTTATGTCATATTAACATGAAAAGTAAGAGGCAGGAATTTAATTTATAACCTTTACTCTTATAGCACTGTTCTTATAAACATTTTCTAAATTATGTTTACTTCTAGATTAAGCATTGTTTTAAATAAAATTTAGAACTTTTGATAGCTTTTAAATATGCTTATATATGTTATGGGTACCTATAATTGAAATTACAATATACAATATTTCTCACATTTACTGACCAACAAGCCCTAGTTTAGAGCAATGTCTGTTAGTGTCTCACAAGACGCTAACAACCAGTTTGGATTCTAATGAGTTTTGAAAGAAAAGATAGTTGTTTTAAAATCTTACTGTTTGTGCCTGAGACTGACGTAGATCTTCTGTAGATAAATATGAGAAGCATTACAATTTTAAAATGTACTCTTAAATTTTTATGGTTGGTGCATTTTTTTGTTTATTGCCTTTTTGATTGAATTTTAAGTCACTATAGTTCAAAACTACATCAAATTTTAGAAGAAAAATAAACTACAAATTAATATTTATAAAACTTGACTTTCTTTTTCAGAGTTTTGTGAAAGATCAGTTGGAAGAATATAAGAAATCAGATGCAGAACAGTATCTCAAAAATCTTTATGATTTATATACAAGGTATGTTTTTTAATTATTACAAAATAATCTCAAATTTTCTTTCTTTCATTAGGGCATATTTGAGTTCATTTTACCACTGTTGCTATTTCTAGACTGGTTCAGTCTAGAAATGAACAAATGGGTATTTTTTGAATATAGTTTTATCAGATGGCAGTACCCTTTTAGCATTAAATGTTTCAATGTACAGAGTTATAAAAAAGAAGGCAGTATTCTTAGTGTTAACTTGAATTGGATTTATGCTTTATCCTACTGTAATAACAAATGTAAGATGTTGTTTAAATACGACTATGAATTTTGTTTCTGATTTTAATTGTCAGCTACTGATTCTTTTAGTCTAAAATTATAATTACATTTATCTGCAGTTAAAACTTGTGACATTGCAAAAGAAAGTGACCTACTCATAGCACACAGCAATATCAGTCATAAATCCTGCATTTGAGTTTGTCTTGTGCTGTTGTAGAGGGTGTTCTTAAGCTTAGAGATAATATCTCAGAAATTTCATACAGTTTTTTCCCTGACTTTTTCCCAACCTTTTACTTCATCTCTTCTGGGAGATGTTTTTAAAAGTTATATTGAGGAAATTTATCTCAGTAATATAACTTTGCAGTGCAATGGAAAATAAAAAAGAAACATGGAAAAAGACAAAACAAAGTGAACAGACATAGGCCCAGGAGTTCCGATGTGCTTACATTGTGATCAGTGGCATTAGCACATACTTGAGTTCATTCCACTGCTGGTGCTGATTTTGACTGGTTCATTTCCTAGATCATCCCTAGTTTATGGCAATTCTCAAAACTGTATTTGCAGTATTCCATTCTACTTCATATATAACCTAGTACAGTTATGCTTTCTGTATCTGAAGTGCTATTCTAGCCTTAAGAAATGGTGGTTTGATATAGGTCATTACATTATAAAAGTATATATTCCTTAACTTTGGTATTATACCTAAAATATACATTAATCTTTTTCTTCTCCTTTTCCATGAAAAGAACCACCAATCTTTCCAGCAAGTTGATGGAGTTTAATTTAGGTACTGATAAACAGACTTTCTTGTCTAAGCTTATCAAATCTATTTTCATTTCCTATTTGGAGAACTATATTGAGGTGGAGACTGGTTATTTGAAAAGCAGAAGTGCTATGATCCTGCAACGCTATTATGATTCAAAAAATCATCAAAAGAGATCCATTGGCACAGGAGGGTAAGTTCTTTTATTAAATATTATAATTAGCCGGGCATGGTGGCTCATGCCTGTAATCCCAGCACTCGGGAGGCTGAGGCAGGAGGATCGGTGGAAGTTCAAGACCAGCCTGGGCTACAAAAGTGAGCTCAAGGCCAGCCTCAACTGCATAGCGAGACCCTGTCTCAAAAAGACAAATAAATATATAAATAAATAAATAAATACATACATACATACATACATACATACATATTATAATTAAAACTAGGGACATTATTCTATTTGAGCAAACTTAACCCAGAATGAAAGAACTCTTAACCCATGTTGTTTAATCAAATCCTCTCTTGAACCACATGTTGAAATGTCCTAATATAACATGATTAAAATTTAAAGCAGAAATTTGTCAATATA